>JAPYZN010002978.1:0-10457 GCA_030522865.1 Psyttalia lounsburyi | reverse complement strand
CCCCCCCCCCCCCCCGGTTGTCCGCCCACCCAACCCCCCTACTCACCGTCTTGCCCCGGTTTTTCGTGAAGGGCATGGGCGTGCATGTGTCGTTCCGTTCTGTGATAATTCTAATGGCAGATTGTGGTTGAGGTACGTGGACCAAGAGATTTTCCACAATTTCAAGGGCTGTTTTTTTTTTTGCAAGTGGGAGTGTACATGCTGAACTATTGGATTAGGTATTATTTTGTGTAATTGTGGAATTATTGTTGGTGGCTGGAGGGAAAAGGTGATTTGCGAATTTGTGAGAGGTTGAAATTGAGAATCTGAGGCTCATTATTTCGTGGATAGCCGAGAGTTGATGGATTTTGTGAGCCTTGAGGGAATTGGGATGCTGAAAATTTCGGAGGATCGGTGAATTTGATGATTATTAATGAGATCGTGGAAGAATACATTGTCATATGGACAATTAACTTTTTCTGCAAACAATTTGTGGCCTAAATGTTGAAATTTAGGGTAGAGAAGAAGTTTATCAGTTGTCTGGAGAAAATTGTTTTGGAAATGGTTGTTTTTTTTGTTGCTTTCAGAATTATTCAATGCAGGGTGTAATTGTAAATTGTAATCATGATGGTGCACGCTGCAGATGATGCTATTGGTTACATTGACTACTATTTGGCATCGGTTCTCCACAATTGTTATCTACAAGTGAGTGATTCTGCTGATAAGACTGGAGAGGTGGGCAAAAAGGACCTTCTTCAATTGCCAATGACTTCCCAATGAATTTCCTCAGACTTGAAGACGATGACTGATCCGTCTGAACTCCATTATCTAATCAGTAAACATTGACGATTAACTGTGGTCCATTTTGCCCCCCTTTTCTCCTCCACAACTTGTCTGTTAATGATGACAGGAAGTTGTTCTAATGTCGTGAATTAGAGATTTTTAGACGATAATGTAGAACGTCCAGAGACTACTGATAATCTATTGACAAATCTCAACTCGTCGATTCGAGGATAAAAATCGATGAACAATGGATTCTCCACCTTCCTGTTCACTCAGTGCCACTGGACCTCTCAGTGATATTGGCAGCAGTGGACTTGGTGGCTCTATATCCAGTGATTCTGTCAGAGCACAACTTGCGATTGAGGTAAAGACCAAATGACGAACAATCATTGAAAGTAATACACCCCTTTGTATAAAAAATAATAACAACGTTGTTTAATGAATTCCAATAGATGCAGGAGAGTGATATTGAGTCCAAGTCCCTGTCTCAAGACTCGTTCGATTATTCAGACGGTATGTGCCACCAGAACTTCAATACCCTAAAGAAAGGTCCAGGCTGGGCAGATCTTGATCCAAAGCTGTCAGTGGAGGACGTCGCGATAAAGCCTCCCCCAGAGTTTCAAGACAGTCCCTCTCCCCCGGACTCAGTGAGCTCAAATGGCCCCTTGCCACTGGTGGTGGCGCATTACCGTCGACAGAGAAGAACCAGGAAAATTCCCTCGTGGATTGAGGAATTGGCAGACTCTCTAATCCACCAGATGATCTCCGAAGCTCTGGTCCTCACTTGTCGGGTGTCGTGGCCAGAGAGTCACTTCAATCATCCCCCTCGCTCTCGTTCTCTCTCCCAGGCGGCGAACCAGTCCCCTCCGTCGCCAGCACCTACGGCTACTACTGTCTCCATCTGTCCAGCCCATCAGCAGCAGCACCATCACCACCACCACCATCACCACCAGCAGCAGCACAACCACCACCACCAACAACAGCAGCAGCAGCAGCAGCAACAGCAGCAGCAGCAGCAGCAGCTGAAGCAGCGGTTCTGGGCCTCTGAAATGCTACCCTCCTCGTCGTCACGCCAGGCTAGCACAGCAACGATCACCATCACCCCCTACAATACCCTAAACCGTCCCAACTCGAGATGTTCTCTAGCCTCCTCTCGTCTCTCCTCCTCCCACAACTCAATAAACACTTCGGGTCTCTGCAAAGCCGACGACAGTAGTTTCATCACCTCAGCAATGTCCCACGACGTCCTGACAACCTCCGAAATAAGTGATATGTACAATGTTCCATTCGACTCAGACATCTACACAGTTCCTATCGATGTTGTTCGTCCCCTTCACGAGTTGCGCACTCCTCAGCGTCCAAAACGCCACCGCCACCACCGCAAACGCAGAAGAAATGTATCAGCAAGCTCTCAAAGTGAACTCGAGGCCCACATTCAACAAGCAAGACACTACTGTGGAAAACCCCGTGCCATAACTCACGTCATCAAGTCCCAGAGGCTGTTGGCGGAGGTCTGCTGCAATGTCCAGGCTGTCGACAGTGGCAATGGTAAACGTCACAGTGTACCAGGTACATCAGGACGCCATCGTGCCCCCAATAATCACCAGCACAACAACATCGGCGAGCCCATTCACATGACTCTCCACGAGGTGAGCTCATTATACCCAGAAATCAAATTCCTCCCCCACCATCATCATCAGCAACTCACAATATTCTCGTGATTTTTCAGGTGAGACAGTACTTGGAGACCCTCTACTCGAGCTCCAGTGACTCCAGTGAGAACAAAATCAAGAGAGACAAACTACCCAGTCAGACCCCCATTCATCTTGGCATGCCAAAGGGTGGTATGCTCAGTGTAAATAATAATAATAGATATAGCAATCCCCATACAGACTCCTCCACCGATACACCACTCTCCAACAAAAGCACCAATGGACTGATTAACAATAACAACAATAATGGCAATGGAAGAAAGCACAAGAAGAGTGGATTGGTTAATAAACATAAAAAACCAAAGGATGAGGGCAAAGAGAGTAGTAAGGGAGAAGTTGATAGAGAGAAGATGAAGAAGAGCCAGAGAAATTTTTCATTGAACTTGAAGCAGACATTGTGCAATATATTTAGATTTAGGAGGCTCGGATCACCGGAGAATTTCGGCGAGAAGAGGAATAGTATTGTACAGGGTGAGATTGTCGAGGAGGAGGAGGGCGGTGAGAATGAGGGCATTGGATTGGGGATGGGGATGGGCATTGGGATTGGTATTAATAATAATAACAATAACAATAATAATAATAATAATAGCAGCAGTGGGGGAGAGGTAGGAGAGGCAAAGATGCCATTTTTTAAGCGGGCTTTGCCACCCCTACCCAGAAGCAATGGAGCATGTGTTGGACATGTTGAGCAGGGGGAGGATGCGTTAACATCTATTGGGGATAAGGGTGACTCACCGGCTTCGGTGCAACAGATTAGCCCTGGAAGGGAGGAGGAACTACTACCGCCGGAGGATACCAGCATGGACTTTGCTGCGAGCATTGAGAAAGTCAAGGATGTGAGTAGAAGAGAAGAATGAGAGGATTTTTTTCTGGCAGGAGTGGTGATGCTGATGGCAATTTGTTTTTTTTCTCTTGCACTTTTCTAGTATGGATGGTATTGGGGGCCAATGTCCGGTGAGGCTGCTGAGAAGATACTGTCGAATGAGCCAGATGGATCGTTCATCGTGAGGGATAGCAGTGATGATCATTATATATTTTCACTCTCGTTCAGATTGAACAGCTGCGTCAGGCATGTCAGGATAGAGCATGATCAGGGTGAGTATCGCTGGAGATCTTCACAATAATGTGATTATCGTTGTGGAATAGTGATAATAATCGTGGGGTGATTGTGGCTTGACAGGTAACTTCAGTTTTGGCAGCTGCACAAAATTCAAATCCCACACGATAGTTGATTTCATTGAGAATGCTGTGGAGCACTCGCGAAGCGGTCGCTATCTATTTTTCCTCCACCGTCGGCCTGTACTGGGACCCATGAGAGTCCAATTGCTTCATCCAGTATCCAGATTCAAACAGGTCCAGTCACTTCAGCACACCTGTCGCTTTGTCATACTGAAAATGGTTCGCCGAGATCTCATTCCCACATTACCACTACCACGACGACTTATTGACTACTTGAGTACACCTCATTACTACAGTGAACAATTGGCTGAGCAGGATGATCGAGCTGAATCACCAGTTAGCTCATCAACTGGTGAATTAGAGAAGATCTGCTTTACACCCCAGGGACTATCGTGAGAGGTATTTCTACGTCACACTCAGTACTTTTATTTTTACAGTCCTTAAAAAAAATAAAAATCACATTACAAAAGTAATGCTAGAATTACCGAATTAAAATAAACACTTTCACTAATGTTTATTTTAACATGTCTTATGGACTCTATACACTTTCTCTAACTGAATTGGCAGATTAGACTTGAAGAATCATTAGATTCTTTTTTTTATGTAGAAAAGTAAAAACATTACGTATACATTTTGCCATATGTACTTTCAGTTTCGTCGCAAAACAAAAATTCCATACAAAACCGTACTTCTGCGATTGCGCACTGAAATGCAGCTGGATAAACTTCACTAGACTGAAAGTAATGACAAAAAAAATTATTACTAATAATAATAATCATAATAATCATAATAATCATTAAAAAAACCTAATCACAATAATCATAACATTAATAATTAATAAATCTAGATTGTTCAAATCGACCACACTCTTTATGGTCTCAAATAAGTGAAAAGTGATTAAACAAGTGTTAAATGAAAAATTAACCGACATGCGATTGACCAAAGTAAATTTGCTGAAAATTTGAGAGAGGAGGAGAACAAAAAGAATGAGTAAGAATAATTGTGCAAGAACACAGAGAGAGAGAGAGAGAGAGAAAAGTGAAAATATTAGTGTGTGTCATTGATTGACGTTTGTTACATCTTTTACTTTTTTAAGAATTTTTTACGTTTAATGAAAATGTCAGTCAAGATGAACGAGTGCAAATGCGGGGGGGAGCGTTAATGCACTTGTAATTACCTAAAGATTGAAAATAAGCCACATGAGTCGCGCTCGATGATGTGATCATTCGGATTAATGAATTTATATCGTGACTGTGATGCTTGTTTATCAAGCCAAGTGCAATTTTCAATTTGATCGAGCTCATTTTTCATTCAATTGTCTCATAACTATTTTGTTGTTTTTTTTTTTCTCCAAATCCTGAACAATGTGTAAGCCACTGTGAATTATTTATTTTCTTACTTTTATAAGAACATCAGCAGACGATGGGGAATTTTGTGGTGAAATGTAATAATCAATTGAATTATTTTGTCGATAATTGACTTTGTACGAAAATGTCGGCAGATATTTTTCATTGAGTGAGGAAAAAAGAGGCTTTCTCCAGGAAGTGATAGCTCTCTCCTGTAGAATCAAAGATGATTATTAAAAACTGGTGACTCTTCGCGGGATTAAATGCAATAATAAATAAATAAATAAATAACATTTACGTTTCACCACTTGTTAACATCCGAATTGAACGAAAACGACCGACTATTTTAATTCAATTTTCGTCTGTTTTAATTTGAATGATTAAATACCTATCAATATACATATATAATGTTGTTAATTGTTACAATGAAAGTAACATTCTAGTCATTAACAATAAATTTTGAGATGGGGCCTCGAATCGACCCACCCAATTATTGTAGATTCATCTAGAGAGTGAATATGTGAGTGCGAAAAGCTTTAAGTTCATAGAAAACTTTATAAATATAGACTATTAATTAATTATTATCAAGTGCAAACGAATTTTTGTACAGCCGAATTTTCCACCTTATCGAATAGACAAAAAAACCATAACAAATAATTAATAATTACGTAAGTAGGGAATTTTCTCCTGTTGTATTGTATTGGTTCGAGGCCCACGTCTCAAATGACATGCGCGAGAAAATCACGTAGACATGTGTGAATTTAGAAAAAAATTCACAAAACTCGTCTGTACATGTCTGTAGAATTTTTTCACACGTGATAATGTTGTTCAGTATTTTCCTCAGTTCAATTACAAAAATGGTCTGTATTCTGTCCCCAATAATGAGGAATTATTTGATTAAAAAATTCTCTCCTAATTTGCGTATTATTGTGTAGACATTATGGACTATTAAATGAATTTTTCATTCATCGAAGCGATGAATTCAATCAATTATTTTATTAATTACTATTACAATGAACATTAATCTCCAAGAGTGAAATAATGTTCCCATTGTGTTAAGATAAACTACTCCCAATCGATACGTATATCCTAACAGACAAAAAAAAAAAACATTTCATCACCAAGTTCGATCGCTAATTGAAGGTGATTACCGTGAATTGAGGTATATTAACGAGCAATATATGAAATCATGTGATTTTCAAGAATGATTGAAATGGGTCGTGTAATTCCAAATGATTACCGACGATTATCTGTTTTTGGAGGAGCTATAAAATGCAATAAAAATAAATCTCGGTTGAGGTGATAAAAAGTTACCAGTGAAATTAGTCTCCTTTTTTTTTTGACAATTAAATTATTTAAAAATAAGGGGAGATTTTTGTTGACATGAGAAACACGACCGGCCGACATTTGACACTCGGTAAAAGCACTCGTTTCCAATGGAGTTGCATGATTGAGAAAGACTGGAATTATTTGAATTATCAGAAGTGAAATGTGATTCAATTGTTAATCATGGAATTACCTCATCATCACCTCACCTTTACTTTCAGTTGCAGTTTATCAATGCCCAACAGTTGCGACTGACTCATAATTTAATTTCAATGGATAACGATAAAAGATAAGAACTATATGAAATAAAAAAAAAGGAAAAAAAACGTAGTTAATCGTAATGAAAAGGTATACATTTCCATCCAGAATTAAATTATGCTGCGATGACAGGAAAAAAAATGAGACAACAGTTTGGCTAGACAATGAAAATGGTAAATAAAATAAGTAAGTAAATAGTTGAATAAATAAATATAAAGGAAGGTGAAGCACAAGTATGTAAATCGCCTCACATGATTCATTGATTTAATTGTATTAACGAAAAGATGAGTAATGTAAGTTTAAGGTATACGCATGTAGCTGATTAACAACGTTTGTACTGCAATGTTGACAATGAAATAAATTTTTGAGACCAAAACGATACATAACAATGCGTTAATACTGTGGACAAAAGATATTGAGCAATATATTTATACTGAAAATCTCCTCGGCAATTAAAAAATGGCCCCAACAGCGGAAATAAATCTTTATCAAATTTTGGTGGATTTACAACCAACAACAGCAACGACCTTCAAGCCCTTCAACAGTCCAACGTATAATTTATTGTTAGAGAAATAGTGGGGGGTACAGCCGACGAATCCCCATTTTTTAACGGCGAGAACTCTAAGGTGCTGCCACGCGTTGCCGTAATACACTCAACCGTATAAAGTTTCTATTATTAACAATTGTTGAATAAAAACAAGTTCTTCACTTGAGGTAAGCAATGAAAGTCCCAGTACGGCCGATCCGTCTTTGTAATAACCTACTAATCACTGCAATCTAAATAAATAATTGACGAATGATTTCATTGCGACGTTAAACCTTGGACGACTATCTAGGAATGATGAAAATTAAAAAAAGTATAAACAAACCCAGGACTGCATAAACATATCGGCATGGATACCCAGACGATAGCCAATATTTTTAGTATCCTCACAATCTCCACCTGTTTCGTCCTCAAGGTCCCACAAATATGGAACCTTATGGCCCTCAAATCAGCTGTTGGAATTCCCCTGTCGGCCCTACTGCTCGAGCTCACGAGGTAAAGTAAATAAATAATTTCTCAATTTTCTCAATCCTCGAGGAGTAACATTAGTCTCCATTACATTACAGTTATACTGTGATGACGAGCTACAATTACATAAATGGTTACTCTCTACTGTCCTACCTGGAATACCCAGTGATACTTGGCCAAGAATTTATTCTTATTTACCTAGTTCTGAAGTATCGTAATCAAGTAAATAATATTTCCATCTTCTTCGCTACTTGCTACTTCATTCTGAGTACCTGTATTCTAACTCAAGTTGTTCCCAAATTCGTCCTGACCATTTTAGCGGTAAGTGAGATCATTGGAATGCACCGACTCACCTCATCATCGATAATGTTGTCATATTTTCCTGTTTAGCCAATGTGCACACCTATTTCTGCGTCGAGTAAAGTCGTGCAACTTCTCGCCATTGTTCGTGCCAAAAATGCTGAGACTGTGTCCCTGTTGACGTGGTTTATATCTGCTTTTACTAATATGAGTACGTACATCAAGGTTGCTCCATGAAAACCGTGTCAATATTTTTTAATACCTCTTATATTTTTCAGCAAGGATATTCACCATTTGGGTAGACTCCGCAGACTTCTTACTCTTAGGGAACTTCATGATATCGACCTTGCTCAGCTCCAGCATAATGCTCTTCGCCATGTACTACAAGTCCCATCCCAAGCAGGATTAGACGAGGAATCCTCTCAGAATGCTCCCTAAAAAATAAGACAAATGGATTAAAATTGCAAGCATACCCAAAGTATTAGCATGGAAAGGCAGCCTGCGCTAATTATCAAGTGCAAATAACCCCGAGATGATGTACATAAAAATATGTAATCTCCAAAAGCTATACCGAGAGAAAGTAAGATATTGGATTCAACTAATCGAGAAGCTAACATAATAAAAACAAAATAAAATAAAAGAGATATTGCTGGAGTGTTACCTCGTAAGTAACACTACAAATAAAAAGAATATTTGTCTATTATCAGTTATCAATTCTACGTTGAAAAATCGCATTTGAATCCTCCCACTGCACGAAAATATATCGATTATCAAAGTTGCCGTACATGCGTGGTACGTCCACGACGTCAAGTCCTCAATAGCCTGGCGATTGGAGCAAGTGCAAAGTTAATTGCAAAGCCAGCCAGACAAGAAAGATGTTAATTATTTGTAAAAACCGTACATCTTCAACGGACAATTAGACGAACTCTTCTGAGTGACAGAAAATGATTGTTTATTGCTGTCACTTTTGCTGCTTTATCCGCCATCTGTCGGGCAAATATCGAGAGTATCTTTGACCTCTGATTGTCAGAGGGCGCCTCCTTTCAATTCAGCTTTGCCCCTCCCTCATTTCCGGACTGGGATTTTGCACCTCTGGGATTTAGCCCCCCCTTCCGCCCCTCTCCCATCATCAAACAAACTATATAATAAATAGGAGACTTTTATTATTTCCCTCGTCATAAAGTTGTCATGACATGAACGAGTTGTTTTCACAATTAAAATAGTAAGACTATTGTCATGGCGGGCTCGGCATTGAGACGTCTTATGGCTGAGTATAAACGTGAGAAATTGTCAATTGTCTTGATACTCTCGACGACACTTAATAACATTGTTGATCCATATGTTCATACTCACTATTATTCGTTGATAAACAGGTGTAATTGATTCTATCACTTGAATTTGCAGAATTAACCTTGAATCCACCGGAGGGCATTGTTGCAGGACCAATTAATGAGGAGAACTTTTTCGAATGGGAGGCACTAATTACGTACGTACCTACTCAGCAAACTGTAACAATAATTGGCTGATAAATATACAAATTCATGGAATAACAGTCGTTAATTTTGTGGCTTCTCTAGTGGACCGGAAGGAACATGTTTCGAGGGTGGTGTATTTCCAGCCAAGTTAATATTTCCTCCAGATTATCCATTGAGCCCTCCAAAGATGCAGTTCACCTGTGAAATGTTCCATCCTAATAGTAAGAGGAACAGAATTTTTTTTAGTATTTTGTGGCTAGTTATTTGATATAGTTTTTGTTTAGTGAAGATGAATTGTTAATGAATGATTTGCCACCTCAAGCAGTGAATGTTATTCACGAAATTGTTATTGTCTGTTGAATGAGTACAGTTTATGCTGATGGCCGTGTATGCATCAGCATTTTACATGCCCCGGGCGATGACCCCATGGGCTACGAGAGTAGTGCAGAGAGATGGAGTCCAGTGCAGAGTGTGGAGAAAATTTTGCTGAGTGTCGTGAGCATGCTGGCTGAGCCCAATGACGAGAGTGGTGCCAATGTTGATGCTGCCAAGATGTGGCGAGAGGACAGAGCTGAGTTTGAAAAGATTGCCCAGAAACTGGTGCGCAAGACTCTCGGCATTCCAACATAAATTTTATATTCACCAAGGGGACATATTATGAGTCTTCTTTAATTATGGCTCTTCATTTGCAAACCACTCCTAAGAGCCTCAACAATTCAAGTTATTTTTTGTTTGTTATTTTCCGTTATTCCACAATAACTGTCAGTAAATTAAAGTGGAAAGAAATTCCACATAATTGTAAAAGTTTAAGGCAATAAATTTATTGAAATGAAAAAATTGAAGAATTATCTCGAGGGGCTGGCGAAATGATTCCATGATTCCTCCAAAATTGCCTTGAAACCAAACAGCTAGAGTATATACAGCTAAAACATAAAAGACAAACATGAAATATCATTTACAAAACAAATCGTTTATTTCGGAAAATCATAATACATCTTCACTTGTATAATTGCAATTGATTGCCAGATGATCAATCACGAAAGTAATTTAAGTATCTTCATACCATACGTCGAAGAATTTTCAATTC
>JAPYZN010002976.1:0-10498 GCA_030522865.1 Psyttalia lounsburyi | reverse complement strand
GCAAAAAATCTGAAAAAATTCACAGGGTGCCCTTTTAGCCCCTAGAAAAAGATAAAATTTTTTCAGAATTTTCGGAGACATGACAAAAAACAGTTGGCTAGATTGACAAAGAATGCCTCATATGCATATATGCTTTATAAATTCTTATAGAATTCAAAACCAGCTACGAGCACCTCGTGAATGCTGGTATATCAAGAGCTGACGAGGTTACCTCGATTACCTCACGGTCGACTCAAGTTTACTTAATTTCAAAGGTATATAATTTCCTTAGTTCATACTTAATTATTAGATTACTATTGGCCTTAGAAGGTGCCCCGTGATGGTATATATAATGAGGATACATCTATTTAAGAAATTATATGGTAAGGTGGATTACTCATCGACATTTGAAATTAATAAGTGTAACCGAGCCCGCGTACTCGCTGAAATCACTTGATTTTAGCTGATCCAAAATCCTAGCCCATATAAATTGAAAATCTGTGTGTAATTTTGCGTCTGTACTATTACCTATTATTTATAATAATTCCTTTCATTCTTTCTACGATTATGGTTTGTATAGGCACACCAATTCTCCCACTTTCCCCTTTTCTTTTTTTTATTAATTTTGTGGTATAATGGCCGTCAGACTTTTGGCTGGAACTCATTTAATTCGTTAATAAATGTCGAATTTTAATTGTCCAATTAACAATTGAATTACAAGTAAATTATCCCCAGCATCGATCGACGAAAAATATGTTTTTGTCACAAAAAGTATGAATTCTATTTCTGATTGACACAGTTGGTCGTACCATATGGTACACAGGGTGGGAATTGAAATGAAAAATGAATGGAATTTTAATTTATTTAAAGTAATAGAACTGGGCTTCCATGCGTGTCGATTTCGTCTTCTAATAAGGGAAGATATTAATTTCACAAAAGAATGATTTGTCATGAAATTCATTATAGAACTGATGTCTCTGCAAGTAGTCATTTGACTTGGAGGGGGCTGATCAGTATCATCAGTTTAGCTATAGACATTTAATAACAAACAGTAATTTAGATGGAAACATTCAAAGTTGCTCTATCAGTATCGACTGAAATGATGGACCAGAATGTGAAGACAAAACCTAAATTAACAATGGAAATAATCATTAATTATGAATTGGCTCTACACCTAAAGGATTGGAATTGAATGGAAATGAATCAGAATTTTCATTTCTAGTGAGCCTTTCATATAACAAACAGTGAAAAGTTGCGAGAAAGAGACCAAAGCTAAGAGCCTTTGACGAACAGAAACTGTTTGAGGAAATCCGAAAATTCAATATTTGTTACAAATTTTCATCGTCATGAGTTAGCCACAGAGTTAATAAATTTTCATCACGATTCCTGCCAGTTTCATCATCTCTCTTGGTATTTCTCACCATTCCTCATTCCAGAGGATTAAAGGATCGTTGAGTTTCCAGGCTGCAGCGTAAGAAAGTCCTTCCACTGTGCTAACACCAATAAATCGAGTGCTCAGCGACAAATTGCTTTCCTCCATGAGAGTGGAGAGGATCGACATTAATGTCACTGAAATATGTCTTTCACATTCTTTTCTCCTACATTTTCTTCATCTCTTCCTATTCATAAACCGTAACTTTTGATCTCCAAGATAAGAAAGTTCCGACGGATTAAACGTAGAGAGCGTTGAAAGCGGCCGAGTCATGAAATAATTCAAGAACTGGCCAGCGTAAGGGATAACAGAACTCTATGAATATTGTCAATGGTAGAGTGTGCGAATGGGCGAAAGTGAAAGGGAGTTATAAAACCCTCTCCCTTCTACAATGCATCCATAGGTTGTAAGTGGACTTGAAGAGGCAGTCATCAGGTATACGTCCTCAGGGTCGTGAGAGTTGCAAGAAGATGCCCTGCTAGTGCTTTTGATGTTCTTCGTATCCAATCCATTCGCCCTCTTTTCCCCCCTTTTATGAGGGTTGAAATAGAAAAAAAAAACTAGGGACAAAAGCGACTGCCTCGACGGTTATTACTTGGTCATATTTGTCCAGATCTTGAGCATATGGTCACATCTATTCTATTCTTTCTGGACACCCATTTGGGGGACAAAAATCTTCCAAGTGACTGTAGCGATAGAACTCAAATTACATAAACGTCACTCGAAGTATCAGCCGTCTACAGTGGAATATTCAAATCTCAACATGTCATTCTGTCGTGGAAAAACCAATGGAATTTGCATTGAGAAAAGAAATATATATATGTTTTTAAAGCCCTGCGGCTAAAGTGTGTCTCGATCAAATCCAGAAATGCATATCAGTCGATGGTAAAGGGGGAAAGGAGTTTAACGAAAGCGCGTAGAGGAATGTCACCCTCTCAGCCAGAGAATGCCAAAGGGACTGGAAGGCGCGTCGGCCGAGACGACACGTACAGGGATCTCAGAGATCTTATGAAATGCCATTTTTCGTCTCTCTCATCTACTCTTTGCCTTATGTGCGACATGCTCCCCTCACCACTTTTGTATTTCCGGTTGGCATGCCGCGTCGCGTTCTCCATCTCCAACATTTTACCTCACCCACTTCTAACCCAAGTTCTTCCTCACACTCCCGCCGTCGTTGTCAATGCCGTCTACTCCCGTATACTTGGCAAGAACGTAATACGCGGAGGGATTGGAAGTACAGAAAATGTATGTATCAAAAAGGAGAGGAGACGTATTGCAATGATGTCATGTCTTCACCAATGTCATTTTAAATTTGTGTTCTAGTCAATTGGTACTTTTGACATATGTCCTCTTTACGTGTGAATATACCGACATATGAGTACAGTCAAGTGGAATTAATGGATTTTGTGCCGCTGATAACGAATTCATGAGCCGTATTTGATGATAGCTGTGAGCACTCGCAATCAGCCTGTCTAAAAATTCACTGCAACTCCGACAATGGAGGTCAGTAGTAATGTATAATATTCATGTCTGTATGACTCATTCGGTTCAGAATGTCACATTATTTACAACGATAAATATCCCTGAAAATTAAAAGTCTGTGGTAAATCTATCGAATTAAGAAAATAGAAATCATTACCCAATCCGTTCTATCCCTTCCCTCGAATATTTTACGAACAATATTTTTTACTTGATCACTATTATTGGAATGTTCATGACATTTTTTTAAATAATATAATAATAATACTAATAAAAATTATGATAACATATAACGTTATTGAGTGTGAGCGGGCCCGGGGGTAATGTCACTCCTGAGATTGTTGTGATGCGATGTATGTCGGGAGATGATGTATTGAAATATAGTTTTGAAAACAACTTTCAAACCTGTCGCTCAGACAAACAATACGTCTGAACAAATACTCTGCTAAATATTCATAGTAGTGGCCATCACTTACCCCGTATTTGGGAAGATAGTCAAGCCACGCCATTGTCACGTAAGAACTGGACTATCCTCTTTTTAATTTTTAATTTATCAGGACAAAACCATTTTTTTCTATTTCTGCTCAATTGGAGAGGTACCCTCCCAAGTTAATAGAATTTTAAAAAATATAATAGAGAAAATATATTTAAATCCTCATCGCTTCCGCAAATAATTTGATTCTTGTTTGTTGACAAAACGATCCAAGCTCAACTACTCCGGCAATTTCCACGGACATGAAGAACCATAGCTTGAAGAGCTCCTAGATACTGCACGTTTCCTGCAGAGAAAGAGAGATGGGGAAAAACAATTCGACCAGCGCCTCAGCAGTGCACCTCTCAACTCTCTCGTTTATTTTTTCAACCCTCCGAACCTCTCTTCATCCCGTTCACGTCCTCGCCTCTATCTTCCACTCCCAGAACGTGCTTAATGTCGTTTTCAACTGACTATGAGTGTGCGCCATTGTTAACTGTACCGAGGAAGTGTACAGAGGTTTCAAGGAAAAGGGGGGAATGCGATCCCCAATGATTTTCAGGGGCTACATGTTATTCACAGCAACGAGTCTATTTGCCTTCACTCTTCTTCGGCAATGCTTTTATCATATTTCAAGATGAATATAGAAGAACGATGGAATAATATTGAATCAGTGTAAACAATATCTTCTTCCTACTCATACAAAATGAGAATTTCTAGAAACGTCAGAAAATTATTAGAAATCTCGTCACGTTGGACCACTCTACAAAACCACTCTAATTAAACAACATAGTATAGTAAGGTTGATATCTTGGAGAGATGGCGGTGGTAATGCCTCCACAAAATGAGTAGGATTATACTTAAGTTTGCCGAGATTTTTTAGCACGGAATTAGATCGTCGAATTGTCCACTGACACAAAAAAAAATCTTTTTATAAGTACGACTTATCTTCTACGGAAAAACTTTATCCCAATGGAAATATTCAATTATTTTTTACTCCATGATTAAAAGTCTGTAACTATAATTTTTTTAACAAAGAATAAATTTTTTTTTTCCACTTTTATTTTCTTTTTTCCTCCCGAATGGAAGCAATGTAATCCGTCAAATTTAAGTTTTCGATTTTCTGTGTCAGGGTAGCTAATTATTGTCTATAAATTTCGAATATACGATTTTTAGAGACTATCTGTATGTATGTATGTGTACTTTCTTCATTTTTTTTTTGCTTTGAGAATTTAATTGAACTGCCAAATGCCTAAAATTTTAATATAAAATTCGCTTTAGCTCTCACCAGAAGAGTATTTGATGCACAATTATATTTTTTCTCCGTGGATTAAAAACTTTGGTTCTAAAACTGACACACCTGCCTTCTGCGATCAATTAGGAGTTAAGAAAAATAACATCCTTTCATTCCTTTTTGTATTTCAAGATAATATCAAAACGTAAAGAGACCTGAGCAGAAAAGAAGGAAATTGGGTCAGGATGTTTTAAAAGCGCTCCTTAGACCATTGAAAGTGGAGAGCGATATGAGCAAGTGGATGGTAAATTCAGCATCGGTGAGTATGACCTCGTAATTTACTAATTCGACTGCATTCATAAGCCCATTTTAATTTCCATTAACTATGAAATTCCTCCGAACGTCAAGTTTTCAATGCTGCAAGATCTGAAAGAAAAGCTCACTTTACGGTGACTAACTCCTCCATTCATGAAATCTGGAAGTTCTCTTTAGATAAACGTTATTTCCCTATCTCCCCTAATCTAGAAACTTGCTCACAATGTCTTGGCACAAGAGTACCCCCCATAAAAATTTTACAAAATTTAATTTTAAAGTGCTCGAATTCTCATCTCACTCCGGAGTGACAGATTATCGCGCATCCCAGGTCCCTTGTTTTCTTCCAACTCCGGAAAATTGAAATACCCCCGAGAATTTCTGTCAGATTACATTTTCTCATTCTCCGCGAGTGAAATTCTCATCCGTTCAATTGAGGATATTTAATAATTGCAAAACCAACTACAAAAATCGATATTCTTTCCCTCCTCGCTTTCACGGTTTATGGTACGTTGAATAGATTATAAAAAAGTAAAATGAAGAGGAAAAAAAAACAACGTGGAAAGAGGAAAGAGGAGATAGCGAGAGGGTGGGTTGAAAAAAATGGTGCCCAGTGAATTGCGAGTCTTTTATGCGCCATGTCCGGAATATTCTCCCGCACTAAAAAATGGCGCAGGGTTGTCGTAAAAAATCCTGCGGCACGCCTGCTATCCCTATAATACATATCCCCAGCAATTTCCCCCGTACTGGCGTATTATCGCGGAGACCTGTATACATACATAGGCACACCGGTAACGTGTGAGAAGGGGAGGTAGGGGTAAGTAAAAAACTACATTTAATGAATTACTTGAACTCACTGTACCATGATGTAATACCCTGGCTCTTATCGACGAGAGGGAGACTGAGCCTTCACGATCCTCGTGTGCCGCGCTTTGCGCCATATGGCCAATTTATAACCGCCATATATATTCGAAGCGAGAACTGAAAAGTTTGACCTGGTTTTTCGAAGAGTCTTCTCAATAATCCCTCGAACGATAATTTTCATCGAAATTGTAAAATTAAATATCATGACCATATATACGCAGAGAGAAGAAAATTGGGGCACATGGAGATTAAATTCTATTCTCCCTTTGAAAAGAATTATCTTTGAAAATGCTTCCACTATTGTACATATTTCTCATAATCTGATGATATAAAATATACCTGCAGGGGTTTCAATAATTTTACAGATAACAATGATTTCTATTTGAGATGCACTTAATGGATATTTAATTTTTACTGACACTGATGATCGCGCGTTATACGCGTATAATCACATTTGCGGCGCTGCCGCATGGATTTATATTTCGTTTTTCAATTTTATATATCAGCATGCCGCATGGATTTATATTTCGTTTTTCAATTCTATATATCAGCATAGATAAAATCAGAGTCAGAGTCAAAGTCAGAATCAGACTCGGCCTCAGACTCAAATTTAGAATCAGGATAGGCATCATATCCGCTCCAAAAACCTCAATATCCAAATAAACCGGCTTCAGGAAACGGTACATTGGACTTTTATAATGGAATCTGTTACATAGAATAACATGAGATATAAGAAATTGAAGATGTGGGGCAATAAAAACAAGAGTTTTCAATAGATATGGAAAAGGGGGGTAAAACGGACCCTGATCCGCCTGACCCAATAATTAGATTTAGATGAGCGAGGTATCCCCTTTAAGCTTCCAAAAATACCGTCAAAATAAGCGAAAGATCGGGAAATTATGCCTTTTTATTGTCGAGTTATTAGTACCTAAACACGGCTCGTTTCGCCCTCTCTCTCTCTCTCTCTCTTAATTCCATGACTAATTGTAACATTGAATAATCTTGGTGTGTAATTTTCAAATAAAAAAATCTGATTTCGTAAACCAGGTCGAATCTAACATTTCATTGATTGGGAACTTTATTCTTTGTTTCCAATCTAACAGTTACAAATAATTAATGCTTCTATAATACCGTATATTGTATGATTTCCTAAATTTCCCCGTTCGTCGTGATTCATTAATCTGAGTTTGGAATATAAGAACCGGATATCAATTCGAAAGCTTACTATCAATCGCATTCGTAGATCCGAAAGATTAACAGCATGCGCTGATGGTTACAAATCTTCTATTGAATAGACTTGATAAGCTGCTTGTGTTTTTTAATTCAACATTAATCTTGAAATATTATTAAGCAACTGCGCAAATTAATTTTGATTATCTTTCATTAATAATTGACCATAAACAAAATTATTTTATATACAGTCGAGGACTTCAATTCCTGAACAATTTGAAGTTGCATCCTGTGTATTTTACATCGGGTGCTAGTTCCGACTGTTCACGAATTTAAGTCCTCGCATGTACAAAAAAATCATCTCACATTAATCGGATTATGTCCTGAGGAGAAATCAGATAAGATTCGGGTATGAAGTAAATTTTTCCCAAGAGAAGTCACCCCACCATAAATTCATCCCAAGACGAAAATGGGCAGCTCAAGCGGATGACTTAGAGGATTACCATATTATTAAACTGTGGTGTCATTGTTATCGTTTAATCTCAATTTTCTTTCGAGTGAAATTCTCGTTTAATGAATGCAATTATTCGAATATCTCTCGTCCATCAATCCCGAAAATATTGAAATAATATGGTTTAATTAAAAAGATGACCTCTGTTTGACCTTCTGTTTGTTTTAATTTAATTTCTCTTTATTTAATAAATCGATGAAACGTGTCGGTGATGATTGGATGAGGTACTTCTCACTCATGCAAGACACCTCGATCTCTTGCTTTAGAACCTCCGACCTGACCGGTCAGTCAATTTATTTTCTTATTATTTGTAGTTCTTTTCGAAGCATTGAGAACTTGTAATAGTTATAATTTTTAGTTATATTTTGTCGTTATTAATATTGATAAAAGAAAGAGATACATTATAGAAATCAATTGTTAAAATTTAGATCCAACATTAACAACCAGTGGAATAAAATTCACACAGAGAAAATAATAAATAATTTTTATTCAGTAATTTATAGAATCTAAAATAATCACGGATAGTGGGAATTGTAGGTAGATATGGTTCTGGGCGTATTGTGCAGTATTTCCTGAATGTTGCTCAAAATGATAATGTATTACTGGACTTTTGGTGGGGTTACCATTAATTATGATTGAAATAAATATTTCGTTTCCAGTGATTTGAAAAATAATTAGATATTTAATATGTTTCTCTCTGGGAATTTGCGTGTTTCTGTTGTTAACGATCCAGTTAAAATTTCTTTCCCTTAATTCTTCTTAACATTCTAGAATAGTTATTGAGATTTTAATTTACCTAGTACGTCAGAACTGGGGTCAGTAAACAAGATCAGGCCCTGTTCTATATACCAATGCCTTTCATGTTTAATAAGAGCCGAGCATGATAAGGCTTTGCTAGTCAGATTCGTTCAAGATGTGTGGGATCAGGCAACCTTATCCAGCCCTTATGAAGCTCTTTCTCGATTTTCTGGTCAAATAATTGACCCGACTACAATTGAATCAAATTCTCGTCCATTATTCCGCGATTAAAGTTGAAACTTTGTGATTCAACTGGACCTCTCTACTCCATCCAAGTCAGAGTTCTTGTAGATTGGAGCCGACACTCTACATGATAATAATTTTCATAATGTAAGATTTCATAAAATAATCTTTCTCTACCAGGAAGCTTCGTCCCCTCTCCCGCTCACTTCGCTCGCTCCCCCCTTTCTGTAAGTAACAAAGGGAACTTAGGCGGAGGTACTTATATGAGGAGGAAAGACCCGTCAGACCCTTAAATCCTTCAAGCCCTTAGAGCATCAGCCCCTTAGATACCTACAGCAGCAGACCCTTTAACTCTTTTGATCATTAGACCCTTAGGGACCCTTAGATACTTAGACCCTTTCAGACCCTACATGCTTCGTAACCCTTCGTGAACCTTCAGCGTCTCCTGAATTTTTAAGGTTATCTGAATTTATCAACCTTGTTTTTTTATTATCAAGATACGCGACAGCGTATCAGGCCAAGTTGAGGTTTTACCTCTGTGACGTCATATAGAGAGATACGCCCACTGAACCATAACTCAAATTAATTCCACCAGTTTTTTTCTAATATACGTGAACCCCCTAGCATATGTAGAGGTTTTAAACGATTAAAGCATTCGAAGGTTCGATCTCCTTTTCTCCATGGAAAGCTTATCCGTTAATATCTCCATTTGCTGTGATACATTCGCTCAAAATGATCCTATAAGTGAATACTCTATTCTCTCACTGATTTCAATTTTTTTTGAAGTATTCATGGAGTCTATTCGATATAATAGTGCCATTTCTCTGTGTATTACAGATGCTAACTCTTAACGATATCTACAGGATTCGTTATGGGGTATTCCTTGATATTTCGAAAAGGAAAAACAATTTAGTGAATATTTTTAATGACATAACTCCATCGGCATAGAACTATTTACCTTACTCATTATCGACGGTAATTACTATTCTGTTTTGATTAATATGCATTCTAATAGTCTAAACAAATCTATCTTGTTATCCGCGGAGGCTGCAGTACTGCTGTGTTTAGACCCGTGCTCATCAAACTTACCAAATGATCAATACACTAGGATATGCTATTGGCTATCGATAATGCATGACATCATTTGCAAAGATGCATAATTATCATTTTCAGCAAATGATGTGTAATCGTTTATATGTTGAATCTACCTCTTGGCCTCAATGGTTTTTATTATTGTCGAAACAATATTCGTCTAAGGGGCAGTCGAATTTCATTTTCATCTCATTTTTGTTCAGTATTCATATTTTTAACGTTTCACTCCGCAGCGAACAAGTTAATGTAATAACACCAACAATCGAATGTGTAATGTCGATAGTATAAAAATAATCACCTCGAGACGTTTCCAGACGTCAATTTCATTTAACTAATTTATCTTAAAAACATCAATGTCAGTCGTTCGCTTCTCTCGGCCTGAGATTGGCTGCAATCAGTATTGTCGCATGGAACTGGAAGTGCTCCCGTGTGAGGCCAACCGAGACTTTCTCAACCAATTCCATTCTCGTAAATCCACCAATGTCTATAGTCTTTTAGAAGGTTATAAGTTAAAAAATTCAAGTTACAGGTATCCGCTTTGGCGATAACCGGTAGTATTTAACTTTGATACGCGGCTTTAGAAGGTCGTAACTTACAAATTTTTCATTTTTTCTTGTGATTTCTTCAATTTATTAACTTCCCGATAAGGAAGTTATTGTTTTCACCCCGAAAATGAAAATCGCTAATTTCATGAAATGTCGACGTTTTATGACCAGGAGAACAGTGTGTGTGTGTGTGTGTGTGTGTGTGTGTGTGTGTGTGTATGTACTCACTTTTTTTTCGTTCACGCTCCCGGGCGAACGGTGAGTGCGATCGAAATGGGGTTGCTCGCGATCGATAGACATCACCGAGGACAAGATCGGATAAGTTCGCGAGCGAAATTCCCCCACCCCTTTTTGAGTTTTTTAAAAAATAAGGATTACAAGAAATTATGGGGTGATTTCACCTTTCAATTCCTTTCGTTCACACTCC
>JAPYZN010002975.1:0-10731 GCA_030522865.1 Psyttalia lounsburyi | reverse complement strand
TTTTAATAAAGTTTTTACTTAAAAAATGACAATGTCTACAATAAAATTTACAACACTGAAAATTACAATAAAGTTAAATACATAAATAGACAAACCGATACTTTGGTCACATGTTCACTCAACGAAGTGTAATTTTGCCTGCACATTTTTAAAAAAACTAATCACTAAAATTCAAATCTAATTTTCAACCGATTTTTCTCCCCTAAAAATCCAAACTCGCTCCTAGCAGAAACTTTCCCGCCCCCAACGAATGGGAGAAAACAACCGATCAGAGAAAAAGGAAGACCTATGAATAACTTCAGTCGCTTTATGTTTGGTATCGACCTCGGTCAAGGACAAAAACATGAAAGAAAAGTCGAAACATTTATACATCGATCGAGCTACCGCCCTCACTCACCTGTCCATGTGCTGCGCATACAGGGATAAAAAGGTTTATTTAAGAGCTCATGGAACCTGTTCAAATCCCAAGAAGCCTATTTTCCCTCTTTTCTCCTATTTCTCCTAATCTAAGTTTCTTCAGAAAAAAAATCAGCTCTCCACCATTTTCTTATCCTTCCTAAAAAAATTAATGACGGATTTATACTGTCCTTAAATTATAGTAATCGCTTATTCAATCATTCCATGAAAACTGGAAAATGCAATTTTGAGAATTTTTGTCCTTCCGTTGTCGAAAAAAAAATTACTCAATTACTCATGAAATTGGGAAAGCATTCTTCTAATTCGACGAGAAACTAAATTGCTTCCTGTGAGCTGACGTTTCGTTAAACAAAATTGAAACAAAAAAAATTTTTAACTCAAACTGAAAAATTATTAAATTTGTCCTATAATGTTTTAATTATTTAAAAACACTCGATACTATTTATTCGATAATTGCGGATCAGTTCTCTCAGTTGAAAAATGATTGACAGAAGACACCAAATCATACCCCATCATATTAAATATAAGTTTCACTGAGTACAAAATACTGCAGAATTTATTAAATGATGAATATGTGCCAGCACTTCCGCGGAATCGAGTCACGCAACGGTCTTAAAGGGGATGATTTGCCCTGGAACTGAGCCATTGCTGGTTCAGTATTTTCCTGGTGTTGTACCAAGAAGCATTAGCTTTTGGCACTGATCGAGCAAACTGGCAATAAACGGAATAGATTTTTTTTTCTCCTCCAATTCTCTGGTCGCCTACACAACAGGATGATTTTCTGATTGGGAAATACGTTAGGAATTAGACAGTCCATTTAACGTATTCGTTATGATTGAAATTGTGAGAATAACCATGTCCGCCGGCTGTAATCCTCGATTAACTTTCACTAATGCGAGAAATTTCTTCTGATGAATTAGAAAGAAAGAAAGAAAGAAAGAAGATGTAGTGGAGAGGGAGATTTTTACGGTTTTTGAAAGTACAATGTTCGATAAAAATTGAGATTTGATGGACTGTTGAGTAATAAATATTCGGAGGAGCGACAGTCACAGAGAAATGATTTTTATTTTCGAAGAAAGGCTTTAAAGGGTACGAGAATTGCGTGGAGACGGAGATTTCAACTGATTTTGAAAGTCCAATGATAGAGGAAAATCGATGTTTGGTGGACTAATGAATAATGATTGTAAGGGGAACGGCATTCGCAGAAAAATTTTAAGAATCTATGACCAGTTTTTTGCACTCAGTGAATCTTGCAATCGAAAATTCGTAAAAATTGGGGAATAAGCACCTGAAAAGTAAAATTCTCTCGGTTGTTAAACAATTTGGAGTTGCATCGCACTTTCACCGCAAGCTGAGAATATTCAAAAACTATCGTACGTATGTTCCATGAACATGAATATACGAGAATACGAGAACGAGAATAGAAGGTTTTGCGATTTACGTTGAACCATAGAACCGTGAAATTGGGCGAAAAATATCCGGAAACCAAGGAGTTATCCATGTTGAGAGGACAGGGGAGGACAAAAAGTCCGCAGCGTGGGCGTCGAGACGGCCGGGCGCCTTCTCACTATTGAACTGGGTAACACGGAATTGTAACTTTGACCCGATGATTTTTAGTGGTTTACGAGAGTCTGAACGAGTCTGCGATAGAAATCTCTATTCTAGTTTTCGAGGAGAAAAGAATGTGGCACAGAACTTTGAGCATTTACACGACAATTTGGGGTGCAAATGAACCAAAATGTCCGATTAATTTGAACCGCAAAAAACTTATCTGATTTTCATCTTTTTTACATTGAAAATTGCAAAAATGCACCTGCAATTTTCCCAAAATTTCTCGCTTTTCCGAAAATTCTATCGAAACTTTCCATGGAATGCCGTTTTTTTGCTCAGTCGACAATATTCGCCATTATTTTATTGACAGTAAAGTCGGTTGTGCAAAAATTCCAAGAACAAATTTCTATTACGCCACCCCAAGCCCTCACTTCCCATTTGAATTTCACTTCTTCGATGACGAACATTCTCAATAATAACATCCAACATCTCCAAATTGCGAAAGAGAGATCCGGTTTCCCTTAAATCACATTTGTTAACACTCTCCTGGAAATACCCTCCAAACATCTGTCCATGCAATTTCCATTTTTAATTGAACATTTTCTTTTAATGGCGCGAAGAATGAGCGGAAAATTAAATTTGAAAAATCTGATAAAGAGTCACTAGAGCCCAAATTCTGACAACGAATTTTGATTACGTCACACCAAGCTCTGAATTCTCGTTTAAATTTCACTTTCATCGAGGACTAATATGAGATACCATATCATAATCGACGATAATTAGATCCCACCTCTCCGATTGCCCAATAAATTCAATATTCCATTCGATATCCCTCAGTGGATCACATTTTCCCTTCATTATGAAAAAAAAAAATCGAAAAAAGAAGACGTGAAACATTTTTAGTTAATGACCGATTATTTTCATTAAAAATGGTCATTGTAATGATTAACACTAGTGAATTCTACTTCTCAATATTTAATTTTCTAATATCTAATTTCGACAAATATTCGACTAATGATGGTTGCGCCGTAACTGTACGAATACAGGGTCATTTACCTCACTTGATAATTTTATACATCAATAAAAAAATCATTACAGTCCCTCTCGCTTCACCGAGAACGTCACTAAGAATTTATGTCCATCCAAAATAATAGAATAAATTGGATTCAAATTGAAGGGGCCATTGGAAAATTCGTGCATCGAGCACTGAAAAAATCAATGGTAATGAACAACTGAAAATGTCGAGCCCCAAAAACCCACCAATAAAGCCGAAAAGCCAACCTGGTTTCACTTTCTATCGCGTTGTGTCAAGGACAACGCGTCTCCTATATTTTATGTACATTGACACCTTTCCCCTGGGGTGTTACCGACATCATCAGTGAGAATCATCTCTCAATTCTCGGATCAATGAATAATAAAAACACCATTATTACGTCACTCATCAGGATAAAATGTAATCACGAAAAATTCAATAATCGCGAGTGCTTGAGTTGTCTACATATCGGGAAAAAGGTCATTGCACAACGTTTTATCGTCTCCCAGATAGTCTCCTCGTCCATTACATAACCTTAACAATGACAGTAGATTAAACAAATCTCGTCAAGGTAAATGTTATCTCAGAGAAAATTAAATAGAGAGTAGTCATTTTTAGACGTTAGTTTTCTGTAAATTCTCACCATCTGAAATATTATCGTTCAATTTCGGAGTCCTATTAAAAAATCAGAAGAGAGAGCTCTATATAGTTCCCAATAATTTTCTCATCATTCTAAAACGAGCTACGAATTTTCGAAAAATATTTTTCCCCAAGGAATAATAGCTAATGTTTTTACAACAGTTGGGAATTAGGTAGGGGGAATGCGTTCCACATTTTTAAGGTAGGACAGTGGGATTAATGGGTGGAAAGGATTTTGGATAGGTGAGAATCCCTTCTCAATATATTTAGTCCACAAACTTTTTTTAGTAAAAAAAAAATATATATATATGTATATATATACAACAATTATCCTTAAATTGACCCGAATTTTTGGTTATTCAACAAAAGTTTGATATGGAATTTAGAACATCTTCTGATCCTTAAATTGTAAACATTGTCGTCCATGAATGAATGTTCTTTAGTGTTCTGTTCAGTTCAGAATGAAGTTACTATATTTGTAATATTGTATGCCAGTATAATTCGTAACTTTTTCGTTACATAACGGATATATAAATGATTTATGTGAATAGAAGAAGCGGACCTATTCAAATAGCACTTGATGATGATTTTAGTTACAATTAAACTTATTTTAATGCATTTGTTATTTACTCAAAATAAATGTTTTTTTAAATAGACATGAGCAAGATTTACGCAAGAATCGCTGGACGCGCCTTTTTAATCACATAACACTCGCTTCAGCTTCCTCTTATATTCCATTCCCCGAGTCTTCGCGAGCGATCTGCGCGGAGAGAAATTTTTCAAAAACTTCTAGAATTGACACTTTAAATTTTGAGTATACCTGAATTCTCGGAAATTTTACCTTTTTTCCATTTTTCTATTCACTACGATTTAACTAAGTTTTAAAATTATTTTTCCAATTTTATCTATCAAATCTCCAGAAATTTCAATTTTAAATTGTCGATATATTTTATCAAATTCGATTGCAATAGAGATAACCAGAAATTTGTCCAGACAATGACTGTTCCATTGTCCATTAATATTTCATGGATGCTCACGAATAGACCAATGACACGATTTTTTCCGCAGTGTAGAGCTCGTAAATAATACATTATTATAACAGAACAGCGACAATGAACCAGATTTGTAGCTCGTTTAGTGTGTCTAGGTTAGTGGTCACAACTTTGTACATCAGAATAGACCGTGAAGCTGGATATTTCATGGTGATTCGTCTGACTCGCCTTCAGGATTATTTCAGAGGTTCTGTGAACACTTCAACAACTTCCTTCTAATGATTTTCCAATTGTTGTATTTCAATATTTTACAAAATTGTTGACTGGTATACAAAGTATTAATTAATTAATATTAATATTGTCTCATCTTGTAAAAATTGACATTCAAGTCTTTGCACTCAATTTGCTCAAAGCACAAATTAATAACACAAATTGAAAAAAAAAGAAATCACAACATTCTTATGAGATCTGCGAGCCAGTGACTAGCCATCCACAGACATCATCAATTGCATATTTATCGCACGTTCATCCGTCGTGTGGCAATGATCCACATAATCCCCAGCTGAGTGTAAGGGGAATCGGCTTAAATCAGTCTCAATTATCCTCAAGCTCCCCAATCCATCGAATGACAAAACGAAACAGGAAAAATATTATTTCTCCCTCTCTTTGTCGGTCTCCCATTGTGCCCTCCCATAAATGACCAAACGAGAGGACGAGTTCTGATACGACAACGAGTCTATCCCCGATAGTGTCTATAAATAAAAGCGCTCAAGTTAAAAGCCATGTACGTAATCGTTGGTGGCTAGCAGTTGTAGTGCAGACACTCGTTGTTTTTCTGTTTTCACGATCAAGTTTGCCCGAGAGGCTAACTAGCCAAGCTGTCGCTGACACTGGCATTGGCCTACTCTCACCCGCGTAGTTCACTCTCCTGCCTTCTCGACATCGCATTTTATTCTCACTCTCTTTCGTCTTTTACCCGTTTGTTGAAACTCACGCTTTCCTGTTATTGATCTTTCCAGGCGCTTTTTTTTGCATCGCGATTTCCTCGACATCTTCGGGCGCTGGACGAACTCAAGCCTCTTGGATTTTTTTCTTGTGGGCTAAATGCAGACGGAAATGATTTTTAAACGGATATTTAATAAATCTTATAATTCTATTTACCTCAATGCTCCTGATTTCTATAAATTTTCATGGCATAATTACATTAAAATTCACAATTTCCAGTGATTTTTCCACAGGAAGGGCTTTTTTCCATAAGAAAACTCGCTAAGATTTCAGGAGAAATAAACTTTCAAAAATCGAGCCAAAAAGTTTGAATTTTCGAAGGGACACGATGGAGCGTATAAAATTTCAGCTCTCTCGCCAGCTTTCACCATCTCAGTGGACATTTAAGCATCAACTTCTCGTCAGTCAGTCAAATTACCATAAATCAGCATTAGTACTGGAATTAGGAATCGTTCAAATATTTGGAAATCACCGGAAATTTCACAAAAATTCATTCTATTTCCAACAGATAAAATCTCCATTGGGATAAAAGAAACATTGATTCACATTTTTACAAAAGCCATAATTCAATACGAATAAAAATCCCAGTAGAAATCGAGTATAAATTTAAATAAAAGCGAATTTAAAATTCAACTGAAGAATTTCTCTGGGATTTTCCCAGATTTTTTTCTCTCAAATTTCCTCGTCGACACGCCCCAACGAACGCAAAAATCCCGTTTATAATCATGCAAACGAAAGCTGGAAAGCGCCTGCACTCCGAAATCATCCTCACTTCTGTTATGAAAGTGTTTGCAAGTAGAGCGTTACCGAGAAACAAACTTTGCCGAATCACCCCCACCCCCAATACTTTTATCCACACTGACCTCCTTAACCACTAATCCATCTCCCCATCTTCCTCATTCCCCCCCTCCCCCCTCGCCCCTACACTTTTCCATTTCTCTGTTTACTTCAAACTCCCCTTTTTCTCATTTTCTCTTTCTTTTCATTCAAGAAAGTGCAAAAGTAAACGCAAAAGTCTCTTCCCCGTCCCGTCATCTGCCATGAGAGACCGAACAAAAAATTAATTGGACGCGGTAAAACGGAAAAGGAGACACTTCAATAAAAATGAGTGCAAATAAAAAAGTTGAATTAGATATCTCGATTTCCCTTAGTTCATCTCAACATTTTCCAGTACCTTGTGCCAATTTTCCAAACTGTCTAACGAGTGCATCAGAGAAGGATGAAGAAAGAGAGGGAAATTATTGAAGTGAAATGCAATGCGGAGGAGAAAAACATTGAGAAATGGAGATTCTTTCAATTGTCATAAGACTTTCTTTACATTTCATGCCCATATTTTGCAAAAATTAATTTGCAATAATTGTCATCTGTTGCGAATCTATCAACATTTTGATTATGGATCAGTAGTCTTCAATTATCGACGATGGTTAATTATTCTTTGTCTGCAAAATTAAAATAATAACTGAAGGATTTTACAATGCTCAAGCATTACAATCTTCCCCTACTCTCGAATTTGGACTGATAATAATAGCAACAATACTATTATAATGTCCAACCGATTTTATTCGCACGAGCGATTTTTTTTGTGACAGATTTTATTTGTGAGGACACTTTGGAATTTTAACTGTAAATTTTGAAATACAATAATATCTAATAATATAAAAATTGAAACAAATTAATTTATTTGACGCAACTAAATCATTTTCCTGAGTGTAATTATAGTTCTAGTACTAAAATTCTAGTGCTAAAATAAAGTGGGAAATTGTCGCACCTGTGGGCACATGCAAATGAAAAATCCTGCGGGGGGTTTTCTTTTCCTACTACTATCCCCCCCCCCCCTAGCCTGTTGGGTTCGTGCATCGACCTCGCAAATGTAGGTCGATTGTGGGCGCACGCAATCATCGCAACAATTTTAAAAAATGTCCGTCCCACTTGCAGGGAGTACTTTCACGGTCGCTAACCTCGAGATCGTTCTCCGCAAAGAGTTTAACGCACCAAACGTACACAAGAGAGTACTCCCTCCTTCAATCAGGTGAAGATGATGAGGAGAAAAAAGGGGAGGAGGAGAGATGGGTGAAAAGAAATTGAAGAGAGAGAGAGAGAGAGAGAGAGAGAGGCTGGGACTCTCTAAGAAGGCAACGAGACCACTCTTACCAGTTGGCACTAATCCCGACGGGATGTCTCTTATTCTCAGCTGCTCTGCTCTGTCTCACTTGGGATTTTTTCTGTCGGTCGAGTCATTACTTACACTTTAACCGGGGAAATGGAGAAGGATTTGGTGCTTAGTTTCGATTGCGGGTAATTCAGTTGAGAGTCGAGTGAGAAACGAGTGAATGGACATTTTTTCACTGCAATTTCGCATTTAGTGACTCGAGAAATTATTTTGCGAGAGGTTTTTTTTGGACGTATAAGTTCGAGCGATGACATTCATTGGATTTTCATTGGTCCATTATTTCAAGTCAATTATTCGTGTCATTTTGTCCTAAAGACTGTCCAATCTCAATTATCGAATATTGTGTGATGATTTAATTACTCAAATTTAAGGGAGTTCTGGGAGGAGAATGTAATTCTCGTTCATTCTCTATTCAATTTTTTCTAAAAATAGTAATTTCTGAAAAATATGTTTTTCCCTTAAAATAATCTTGTGAAAATTTAAAAAGTAGAGGAGTTAAACAAAGTTTTACCTGTCAATTTTCGAATCTTCATCTGCGGTTCAATTCCTAAATTCAATAAATCCCCTGAACTTTCAACTCCTCGATCCCCCCAATTAATTCAAATGTTTTGCTAAACCCTTTTATGCAAGAACTCGTTAGAACCTTTTGTCCAATGGATTATGTATCGAGAGCGCATACATTCAATGCCAACATCTCGTGCTTCTCCAACGTCACTAATTGCATATCGAAGCAAAGTGAAGAGACAGCAATGAAAAATTGACAATAGAATCGGGGAAAATCAATCTCACCTTTCTCACGATCCACAATCCTATCTTTCCATTTTACCCTGCATACTCGACTGGAACTACCAGTGGGATATCCCTCGGAGAGTACCAGCCTCCAATCGTTGCACTCTCTTGTTTGCAGATCTCATTGCAACGATGAGATAAAACTGTCATCATGAAAGTTGGCCTACTATCTCCCGGCTACTGGTATCACGATAGTACTCAGTCTTCGATATCTCTCCCAGCTTTCGTCAGTTCAGTTACCTTTCTCTATCTTTCTCTTTTTCCGGCAATCGTTGGGCGACAGATGAAAGAGGTAACTATATTTACAAATTCACTCATTTATAAGCCTAACAAGTATAAAATTTTTGTTTTCATTTTCCCAAAAAGTGCCACAAAATGTAGACTACGTACAGGGAGTGAGGAGATTACTTCAACATTTCGCGAGATTTCTCCGATATTAGTCTACCAGTCGCTTAATTTTTTTCTCGAAGTCGCTCCGCCGGTTTGGTGCATTAAAAGGTCATTAAAATCTATAAATAATTTTCGAAGACACGGAATTGTATATTTATTCTCAATTCAATTACCGTTTTCGTCTCCGATTGTTTTCGACTTTTTCCCACACGGAGAGAATTTTTTTAGTAAAAATTACCGTTCCGTTTGATAATCGTGCATTTTCGACATTCGGAAAAAAATTACTCAACCACACAGTAAGATTCACTATATTTAACAGCAATTATGCACGCGTTTTGGACAATTTTTTGTGAGGGATAAACAAATTTTACAGAGAATTTCATGAATTTTGCTCGGAAAACTAGATGAGTTTTATTGGACAGTCAACAAAAATTATTGATACATCCCCAAAACTTTTATAAACGAATCAACAGATTTCACTGACAGTTAACTGTTAGTAAGCAGTCAACAACTTGTACTGTACCGGTACGGTAATTTTCCCCAAATTTTGGCCAAAATACCCAATTATATAACGTACCGGTAATTTTGACTGAATTTTTCTCTCCGCGCAAAGCGAAGATTTTCACGAAAAATCATTCTTTACATTCCATTTTAATATTAAAATTTTCAATGCGAAAATTCCGTCGATACAACTGTTGATAAAAATTTCCAAGAATTCTCCCGGAAATTCCAGGAAAAAAAATCCCCGACACTCTAATTATTATTTATTTTTTTCCTGCCTATCGCGCAATCAACCTTAATCATGTTTGGAGTGCTGCCAAGGGGCTACCGCCGTACTTTTATTTCGCATTCAACATTAGTACAGAATATTGAACAGTCACCAATGCATCATGAAGTTGAATCATCGATCGGAGAACAGGGAAAATCATTTATCTTGGTATCATCAATTTTTATACTACACTATAATTTTTCAATGTTGTCGAGGAGAGGCAGCTCGTGGAGCGTTTTCTGTGTGGAATATTGAGCGCTGAGAGAGGACAGAATAGAATTGAAATTGTTTATTGACAATGAGCAGGGAAGGATTGCGTTTCAGGTGAGCTATTGTGGCCGATGGGTCTGGTTGAAAATAATAAAAATCGCCTTTTTACATTTGACTTAAGCGTGTCAAGGTCGGCCGTTGTCGGGGGAATTTACTTGTTTGCTGGTGATCGGTGGAGACTGGTGCATTGTGGTACAAGTCATCCTTAGCGGGGAATTTCGAACTTGGGGTGATTTCAGCTGCAGGAGAATGCAGGAGGCAGGTTGCAACTTGCCTTTCCCGTGAAATTTCAATTTTCGTTCGGTAAATCTATTACTAGTGGATTAAATCACTATTCAATGCTTCCTTTTCCCATAACAATGTTCGAAGAAAATATTCTGGAGAAAATGTTAACTGAATTTTATTTTTCCTGCAGAATAATTACTATTAAACATTTCTCGCTGCGATTGACCAAATTTTTTATGAAAAAATCTTCCGAAGTCGTTGCAAAATATTCGCTTATAATACCCCGAGTGCTCGAAAATTATCGAGTATTTCCCGAGAGTTTCGTTGTTTATCAACATGTGCGTAAAGTTTGGCAGCATCAAAATCCCGAGCGCACAGCGCTAGGGATTTTGTGCCAAACTGCACGCGGATGTTGATAAACAGGGAAACTTGAGGGAAATACTCGATTAATTTTCAAGCACGAGGGGTATTCGGTGGATTA
>JAPYZN010002974.1:0-20106 GCA_030522865.1 Psyttalia lounsburyi | reverse complement strand
ACGTAACATCACTAACAAAAAATATAGTTCGGATACACGTGCGACGGGGTGTTTTAACTCGTGTGATTGGCAGTCCTCGGCTTCGCCTCGAGCCGCCAACTTCACACTCGTTACCACCCCGTCGCACTTGTATCGAAATATACTATTTTCACACCATGTATGCGGAGCGAGGGTTTGTACACGCAAGGCGTGCGCGAAATCTTACTTTACGCACAGTGTGTCAAAATAGTCGCTTTCGATACGAGTACGAAAAAGTGGTTTTGGGCCCGTGGGGGGCTCTCGCCTTCGGCTCGGGCTATAAACCCACAAGTCTAAAAACACTGTTCCCATGCACGAGTATCGAACCCTATTTTTCCATACAATGTATGCGAAGTGGGCTTTTAGGTGAAGCGTGCGTAAAATCCCACTTTACACACAGTGCGTCGAAAAACATAATTTTTGGTCATTAAAAAAACATCTGTCTTGACAATGAAAATGGATATTTCTCACCTTCACATCGTGGAATATCCGACCATCTTCCCCCACTGGCGCAATAGACGTCTTCACTGTCTGTCAGGCGATACCCGTTATCACAAAAATACACTAATTGCGTTCCTGGGAACATGGACATTCCCTCTCGGGGCTCGCAGTGGCCGTTTTGATTCGGGCACAGGGAGGAGTGCAGCTTCCAGGAGCCGTTTAGAACCCCTGGAGGTGGCGGACAGACAACCTGAGGTGTCGGGGTCCAGGGTTTCGGAGGCTGTGGATATGGTCTCCAAGTGGTGGTCTCTCGCCCTGGAATTCCCCCTGGTGTCACACCTCTACACGCGGCCTCCCCTTCGTCTGAACCGTCCGCGCAATTCCTTACCCCGTCACATTTTTTATCTCCATCTATGCACGCCCCGTAGGCACATTTGAAGGTAGCGGGGAGGCATCTGAAATTTTTCAATCAATCAATCGAATTTTCCCAAAATTTCTTTGTACGGGTCGTAAGAAAAATTCATGGAGAAGAGTTCTTACAGAAAAAATGGCCACAGAGGAAGTATTCTTTTTCCTATGGAAGTAAAGTTAAGTTGATTGTAAAAATTGCCAAGTCTTACTGATTGAATGCGCAAGTAGTGAATGTCTCATCAGACCTATCAGCGCAGTCTGGGGAGCCATCGCAGACGGACGTTCCATCGATACACTGGCCGGTCCCACAACGAAACTGACTAAGAAGGCAGTCAGGACGACTAGTTGTACTTAACACATTCGGAGTACCTGTACATTCTGGCAGTGTCTCATCACTTCTGTCCAGACAATCGTCTTTCTTATTGCACTTCGCGTCACCGTCGACGCAGGCACCGTAGCTGCATCGAAAAGCATACTCGTGGCACGTAATCTCAGGCCTCAGGCATTGCACGCGAGTCTCGTCGCTGCTGTCCGCACATTCGGCTTTCCCGTCGCAGAGAAAGTGACCGGCTATGCATTCACCATTGGCACATTGGAATTGGTCTAATCTGCGGACAATGTCGGGATTGTTCATCAGAAATCCCCATGACTCATCACAGGAACCATAATTATTCAGTCATAAGCGAACCTAATTGCCGACCTGCGCGCATGATTTCTGCAAGTCGGTAATTAGGTTTGCTCACGCTTTGATAATTATTTCACGCGTAATCGGTGACGGGGATCTAGGGGTGACCAGTTATTACACCCGGAACTTAAGCGGTCAACAAAAATTAGGCATATCTGGCAAACTTTTATTAAAGAGTCAATAAATTTTACTGTCCGGTTTGATAATTTTGATCCTACCCCTAGATAACTTTCAGTGAGCAGTCAGCAAATTTTACTGAAGTGGTCCGGCAATTTTCCCGGGCGGACAAACTAATTTACGATTTTATAACGAAACCGTAATTTCTACTGAATTTTTCTCTCGGTGTAATTATTGAACTCGAAAGCCTCTAATGGCCACAGTCTACTTTTAGATATCTTATTGTTCATGGAACTATTATTTTTTTATACTAGTTTTTTAAGGTTTGTAAATATTGTAAATATGGGTTGCTTTTCTTCAAATAAAAACTGAGGTAAATAAAAAATCTGACAGCATGTGTTTTATTGTTCCTTCGCTCGATATCTTCTCACTTTACTTTTAACGCTCATTGTTCTGATGTCCTGATTATTCCTCGATAATCGTAGTTAAATTATAAGGGAATCCGGAGGGAAATTTTGGAAATTTACTTTAGTTATGATGAAAAATGTGTGGGTGAGTGAAAGTAGATATTTATCGCCGAAAAAAATGGGCATACACTTGACATTTTTTTCGCATTAATTAATTCTTGAAAGAATTTCTTACCTACACGAGCTCGACGGCCCTCCAGCGGGTGTACCTTCACTTGCCCGCCGATAAATTCCTGACAAAAGATACGACTTCAAACCAAAATACAATAAATCATTGTGCCAATCATTATAATGAATTATGAGGTAATAATTTTTCGTTTTGATGACAATGATATCACATAATGAGCAGGAAATTCCGGGTTCAAGGATACTCAACCGGTTATTCCAGCGGCACTTATTTTTTTTACAATAACTTCCTCGTGTCAACATAAATCCCCAAACGCGTAGAAAATATTTAATCGGGAGGAAAATATCACAATTTGTTTTCGTTTCTATCCTCCGGGGAATTCCTTGACCCATCCGTCATCATTTCCTGACCTTTATCATCAATGTCCCGAGACATTTTATTTTATCATTGACTACGCAAATTAGTCGCCCAGTGGAAAAAGGTCAAGTCGATTTTCCCTACCGATTATTTATCCGCGAATATTTCGAGATCTAAAGCAGATAGCCAAATTTTCGTTAAAATCATTTTTGGGGAGCTAATTGCGGGCTACAAAAAAGGTCCAGATGAAAATTTGGCTCACTCCTTTGCAGTCTAAGATATTCCTCGAAAACTCAAGTACGATCTCAGTCGACTTGAACGGATTTACCAGTTCGCTACTGTCATCTGATGAATTCTTCACTGATTCTGCAACTCACCGAGAATTAGAAAGACGCAGACACTTTTATCGAACGATTTGAACATATTTGGATGTTAAACTTCTCGCGAGGAGGCTGGAGAGCTCCTCTTGGCGTGGTAACCCCGTCGTCACTGATTGCGAATCGCAAACGGGCGTCTAGATATCTACAGAGTACAGTCATCTTTGATCTCTGACGTACAGCACCTCTTCGCTGGGCTTTACCCAATTGCATTGATAAATTCAAAGAACACCGGATTTATCGATGATAATTGTTGTAATGATATTTCTATTTTAAGGATTTTTCCTAATGGCTTCGACTTAAACGGAACTAGCCGAGATAATAACGTCCGACAATGAGAATTATTACGCAATTATTCCCGTAATTATAGAAATCGATCTGTTTGGTAAACGAAGGACTGAGGTGGAGGAGGAAAACAGATTGTTGTGAATGGATATGATGAGGCTTTCAAGATATACACTGAGAAAAAAAATTATTTTGTCAAAGATAATTGATCGGCGAAACTAGATTTTCTTTCTCAGTTCACTATTGATTAATGAATGCATTCATTGATCGTCTTAACTGATTTATCATTTTATTATTATGGTTGATCAATGCTTCCCTTAATATTATTTTAAATCGAGATGATCGGTACAGAAAATTTAAAAAACCGAATTTTAACTGATGAGAACAGTCTCATTACTCCCCATTTTCTACGATTATTTTTTTTCGGAATTTGGAAAATTTCCGCCAGTTTCAAAAAATGGAAAAATGGAAATTAAAAAAGATTGCTTTTGAATAGATATCATAACGACGAGTATTACAAAAATTGGAATTAGTCAAACGATTAACTAGATCTCGGCAAAAAAACGATTTTCTGAGAAATCGACTACTTTCCGAAAGCGGTCGGCCGATCGAGCTGAAGTTCCACGACAATTCTAGGTATTCTACCAAAAATTATTAAATCGAAACAAAATATGCCTCCAAAAGTTTAATTGGAGAGAAAAAATCTGCAAAAATATCAAAATTCCAAGCAATTGAAAAATAAAAAAGAAACTTACCCTAATCGCTCAAAATTCGCAGGTCGAATTGAAAAGAAGTAACAGGTACTCTGGACTATTTTCTAGAGGCTTTAAACCTCTAGAAGGAATAGAACAGTAAATACTTAATTTGTTGTAATTTGTTACTGGTTAATTAGTTCAAAATTTCTTGAGAAAAAAAAATGGCTCTACCGAGCTTTTCAATGGAATCGTCTTGCGGGATATTTCCCACCCCTCGCACTTTTACATAATCTATATTTATTAATTCCTCCCTAAGGCTTCACTTCTTGTTGTGACGACGTCTTTCCACGGTATTCTTAAGCCCTCCCTAATTCAATAAGACGCTTCTTAAGACTATTTGGGGGTTTATGTTGTACTTGGATATATCGGTCACTCCTCCAAAGGGTACAAATGTAGTGCCACAGACCCAACAGCGGTACATATTTAAACCGACTTGCCAGGCGTCAAGCCGAGCCGCATCCGATAGTCGTCATTGAAGCTCCATACCTTCCAATTTCCTCAGCAAATATTTCCACTCTTCAATAATACTACTTGGACTAGTTCGTCTCGTTACGATTTTTTCCAAGTAAAACCCCAGAGGTGAGTACACACTACATAATTTTAATGAAAAACCCAGTGAATTCTAACGATAATTTTATTGAAGAATTCCGCAGTTTTGCTGCCCTTTTGTTCCCTCAAAATGTCCAATAGAAATTATCAGATAGAAAAATAAATAGATTTTATTTTTTTGGAAATCTCTTCTGGTTAAATATTGTTCATAAAAATTCCGAGACATAAAAAAAAAACTAGTGAATTTGAACCGAGGAATTTTTGTGTAAAACATTTCAATAGAATAAATTTAATTCTATTGCTTTTTGTATAGAATAGAATATTTCAGACGAGCTGAAAAAATTTTCAATCCCGCAAATTAATAGAAAGTTCAATAGAAATTTTATAGAATTTACCTTACTTGAGTTTTCTATTGAGAAATTTTTTGCACAATTTTCTCGATACGAATTTAAAAAAAAATTGAATTCGGGGACTTCCAGAGATGATATCTCAGTTGTTTAATATTTCATTGAATTTTTATTTCTCAGGGAGCAATGGCGACTTTCGCAGGACCTAGCTTTGCCGCTTTCACATATGGCGGATCTGGTGGAAACCAAACCGTCGTGGACAAGGTACCAGCTGATATGCTCCACATGATCGATCCCCACTGGTACCAATTTCCACCGATGAACCCATTGTGGCACGGAATTCTCGGCTTCGTCATCGGCGTTCTCGGTGCCGTCTCCATTATTGGCAACGCAATGGTCATGTACATCTTCACCTCAACAAAATCCCTGAGAACACCGAGCAATCTCCTCGTCGTCAATCTGGCATTCTCTGACTTCGGCATGATGGTCACCATGGCTCCACCCATGGTACGCATTTTTTCCTGCGAGTGGTGTTTTTACTCGCGGGGATTTGGCGTCCCTGGCGACGACCAGGGGCTGGCCAACCGCGCCAGTGGAAACGCCCCATCAAAGCCAGACGTAAACCAGTGCGTCCGCAGGGATTCCCACTTTTACAAGTTGGAAAGGCCCAATACCAACCCCGGACGAAAAAAATTTATAGAAACAGAAGAAAACCTAGAATATCAACTCCGCCAATAATAATTACGAGAAAAATCTAGTGTTTTCTCTCAGAAAGCCTCGCGAATTCTCTAGGAATTCTTCAACAAGACTTGTCGAGTCCTTATTTACTCTTTCATTACGAGAAAGAAATTCAAAAATTACGGAAACAATTTCAATTTTTTTCTAAACTTTGAATATAATTTATTTTTTAAAATACGGATAGTTTTCTGAGAATTTTCAATTGTATTGGCGTCTTAATGCTCTCCAATTACATTTTCTTCCGTCTGATCTGGAGTGATTATTAAAAATTATTGTGAATGCTCTGCAGGTGATAAATTGCTACTACGAGACATGGGTTTTCGGGCCACTCATGTGTGAGCTCTACGCCTGTGCCGGTTCTCTGTGGGGATGTGGCTCCATTTGGTCAATGACTATGATTGCATTTGACAGATACAATGTCATTGTTAAGGGACTCGCAGGTAAACCAATGGGCGTCAATGGAGCACTCCTGCGAATCCTTGGAATCTGGGTGTTCGCACTTGGGTGGACTATCGCGCCCTTCTTCGGATGGAACCGGTACGGATTTTTATCTTCATAATTTTACAAAATTTTATGTATTTCTTTTAATTTAATTTTTTTTTATTTTTCACTTTTCCCACCAGTAGGAAAAAAACTACTGAGTGCCCAAGAGTGGGGAAATGGAGGGGAAAATTTGTTCATTTTATAGAAACTTTATCGAGTGAGTTGAGAGTGATCGGAAAATAATAAATAATTTTAAGAAATGTCTGCAAATTCGAAGTGGAGACACCGCCATCTTGGAAGCTCCTCGCGGCAGGAGAAGAGGTAAAGAAGATGGCGATGACATCGCTGGCCCACCTCGCATTTTTCAACATTTCTTAAAATTAATTATCTTGACGAAATGACCGCCAACTCTTTGCATCGAGTTCCTGGAGAATGAAGAAATTTGTCAAGCTATCCTTCAAATTCGTTTGTCTCTTTTCGACTGGATATTTCAGGACTTTTTTGATTGAGTTCTGCACTCATACGAGGCAGGAAAGTGCTTTTCGGCCGAGTGACAAACGATATATTTTTTTATTCAGTCCGTGGGCAGGGTTTTATGGCCACGCAGCGGCCATAAAGCGTTGCATCCCGGACTGAGTGATAAAAAATTCATAAGGAGTCTTTATAATTGTAAAATGAAATATTTTCCACAGATACGTACCTGAGGGCAACATGACAGCCTGCGGCACTGACTACCTCTCCAAGAGCTGGGTCTCCCGATCCTACATCCTGGTCTACAGTGTCTTCGTCTACTACATGCCACTCTTCCTCATCATCTACTCTTACTTCTTCATTCTCCAGGCTGTCTCAGCCCACGAGAAGAACATGCGAGAGCAGGCCAAGAAGATGAACGTCGCTTCTCTCAGATCAGCTGAGAACCAGCAACAGAGTGCCGAGTGCAAATTGGCTAAGGTTGCCCTCATGACGATCTCCCTGTGGTTCATGGCGTGGACCCCATACCTCGTCATCAATTACGCCGGTGTCTTCGAGAGCGCCAAGATCAGCCCTCTCTTCACCATCTGGGGCTCGCTCTTCGCCAAGGCCAATGCCGTCTACAATCCAATTGTCTACGGCATCAGGTAACCACGCCTCATGAGTAAAAAACCCTAACAAATGGCGGACAAATTTTGCTCCACCTCGAATTTTCAATGATATCTCAAAATTATTTAGCCTCCTCAGATGAGTTTCAACTCACTTGATTGAAAATCTGGGAAGTGAGGGTTTTGAAAAATATTTTTTCCAAATTTTCCATCCCCTTTTCGATGAAAATTCGTGAGGTGTTTGGGAATAGCATATTTCTTACCTAGCGAGGAAAAGTAGACAAGTCGTCCTCACTTGCAAATTACGACCCGAACCGAAGGCGAGGATTGTAAGCACGTGGAGAATACTTGTCTGATTCTCCTCCTGAGGGTTGAATACTATTTTTCTGCCGAAATGGACGAAAGTGAGTGTTTTTAATCGTACGAGCGGGGTTAGAATGCTCACTTTTGGTCCATGTAGACTGAAAAGGGATTTTTTCTGCTTGAAATTTTTGATGTTCAGATGAAAAAACTTGGAATTTTCCACAGCCATCCTAAATACCGTGCGGCCCTCTTCGAGCGATTCCCATCGTTGGCCTGTGGTGGCAACGCAGCGGGAAGTGACGCCGCATCAACAACAACGACCGTCACGGAAGGTGAGAAGGCCTCCGCATAAACAGGCATTCCTCCGATCTATACGATCCCAAGGATCACTCTCGAGATATCTCACCTAAATCTCGAATTTGCAAATCAATCATCTTACGGACATGCAAATACTTAACAATTGCTCACACACACGCAAAGACTCATATCAAATCGTAAATCGAGTTCAGGTGTTTCTCGATAATTACGTGAAATCACTGTCATCAATTGGAAATTTTACGGAAAATTTGACATCATTGGAAGGGATGAGGGAGGCACCGATGGTTGCAAAGAACCGCACCAGCTCGATTACGATTTCAAGGTCATCGGTATAAATCTCGAGGAGGGAAAAATCACTAGGCCCATTTATTGTCAAGTTCTAGAATCATCTTGCACCACAATTTGAGTCGATTGCTACTTGATACATAGATTGGGTACAATTTTGTTCTCCTTGATGTGAGAATGCGTGGGAATAACAACATTCCATCGGATTGGCAGGATCGTTGTATCTGTCTTGAATTTTGTAATATTAAATCAACCCTTGAAGCAACAATTGTTTTCTCATTTCAATATCCTATCGTCGTTTGGTAATTAGCACATATAACTATACCCAGTTAAATTTCCTAACTTTAGTAACTACGGAAAACATAATTTTTTCGGACCTGAAACCTGGAACAAATATTTTATGCGACAAGTGAAAAAAAGTGCCCTTTTTGCACTACTGTCGTAATAGTATATTTCGTAACGAGTGAAAAAAGTGGTCTTTGGCGAATGGGAGGTTTATATCAGGAGCCGAAGGCGACTGACACAACCCCACGAGCCAAAAACCACTTTTTCCACGAGTTACCAACAAAATTTTTCAGCTCAATGTGTCGGAAAAGTACTTTTTGGTACTCAGTCCATGACGCAACGTTTTATGGCCGCTGGGCGGCCACAATACCCTGTCCACGAACTGAATAACAAAAAATATCGTTTGTCACTCGGCCGTGGAGCACTTTTCCGACGATTGTGTTTCTACCTCACACTCGGGAAAAAACTAATTTTTTCCCCTTGTATGGAAAAATGCTATTTTGGTTTTTCTAGCTTGAATCGCTGGTTGTAACAGCGAAAAAATCGCCTGAAATAGCGAATTTATATCAGTAGTTTCAACCGCGAAATCCTAGTCTGTTCAATAATTTAGTGAAGACTTATCTATACTTAAGTGTATTTCGATATGGTTGCGGAGAAGTGTTTTCGGGCTCGTAGGAAGTTTATAGCACGAGTCGAAGGTGAGTGCGCAAATCTCACTTTACACACAGTGTGTCAAAATAGTATTTTTTGCAATACCTGCCCAAAAAGTTGACTTTTCGGTACCGGTTTTCACGCGTCAAGTGGTACTTTTCCGCACACTGTGCGTAAAGTGAAACTCGTGCGTAAAGCTTCGCTTCGCAAGTGAAAAAAAGAAGTTTTTATCGAGTGTGAGGGGTTAAATCCGAGCCGGAGGCGAGGGTTGTAATCACACGAGTTGGAAACTCCTTTTTTTCAGGGGTAACGAACAATATTTTACGACAGTAGTGAAAAGAGGGTACTTTTTTTCACTTGCGTCATTAAAAAAAACCTTATCCATGAATTAATAATTATGACGATGAAAGTAGGATTAACAGAAGGCTAATTTTTTTATAATAATTATGACTATAGTTATATCATCAAGGAATGAAGTTAGGTTGTTGATATTTTTTACTAGAATTTTTTTTTATCAATTTAAAGGTCACCCATCCAAGTACTGACCACGCTCAACGCTGCTTAGCTTCAGTGATCGGACGAGAACTGGCGATTTCAGCGTGATATGACTGTTGGCTGTAAAATTGAAATAAATCTCGACCGGGAAACTTCTAAAAAGGTGGCCAATTTTTAGCCACAAAAGCCAGACATGGAATACTCAACAATAATAACAAATAGTCCACAAATCAATGTTTTGCAAAAATTAATTGTTACTAATTCAATAAGTTGACGTCTACTTATCCAACTAAAAGTAAGAAAATTTCATAATCGAATGGCCAAAAAAGACGACAAAAATATAATTCATAGGTGAATAAATTGAGATAAATATAAATTGTTTGTAACACGTGTGAAAAATATTTTTGGATTTGGTGGGATTATACTACTTGCCAAAGACCACTTTTTTGCACTCGTTATTTACAAGTACTTTTCTTACTAATCAGTAGTATTTTTTCAGAATACAAAAGAATATTTTTTTGAAGTGATGTTGATATTTTGTCAAACCGTGTTTTGAGTTTGGGACCGAATTCCAAGCGAGAGATCGTGAGAAGCAGTACAGAAAAAATAATCTCTGCAGTGTAAAGAAAAATGCAAATAATACTGTAATAACATTAAAGGAAGTCATATATGAAATAAAAAGCACAAGATCCAATAGAATTTTCTAAGGAATTCACAAGATATATTTATAGAATTCTTTCGTACGTATTCCGAAGCTTCATTGATTCATTGCTTCTGGAAAGAAACAAAAAAAACTCAATGATCTACAACAGGAGCTTACATTTTTGGTTTCTCACCTTCAAAAATTAACAATACAAAACTATGCAAGATTCGTGAGAATTCCATGGAGACAGCGAATATTCAACAAAGTTCAACAAATTGATAATATTCGCACGGACTCCTGCCCGAAAAAAAAAACCATTAGAAAACTCAAATTTTCCAATCAGAAATATTTAACAGGAAAACCGGTACCTGATAATATTCTCTACAACTTATTGCGCTCAGGTATTTTTTCCAAAAATTCCCCTTTACAAATCTGATGGCTTTCTTCTCTTCCCTAATGATTCAGACCTAAGTTAACTTTGACTTCATGGAGAAAACTGAGAGTCAACTCTGGATCTGATTCATCCGGGTTTCGTGATTAGAAAATTCGATTAATTTTATCTGCGAACCATTTCCGATTAAATATTCCCATTGAAAACATGTCTGAGAATTTTCTATTAGTTCCTTCACTCCATAAATTTTAATTTAAAAAATCCAAAAATTCAAGCCTTCTCCCCAGCGGTAGTAACCTGAGACGTAGTGTCACCGCCTGCGGCAGCTGAGCTTTCAGTGGCTCCACAAACAAAGAATGGCATTTTCTGCTTGAGAGCAGCTCTGTACTTCGGATGACTGATCCCATAGACGATGGGGTTATAACAGGCATTGGTTTTAGCGAAGAGTGAGCCCCAGATGGTGTAGAGTGGGCTGATCGTGGCTGTCTCGAAGATGCCAGTGTAATTTATGACGAGATAGGGAGTCCACGCCATGAACCATAATGAAATTGTTGTCAAAGCGACTTTTGCTAGTTTAGCTTCAGCACTAGTGGCATCCTGCTCTCCACTCCTCAAGGAGGCGACGTTCATCTTCTTGGCCTGCTCCCTCATGGCCTTCTCGTGGGCCGCAACAGCTGCTACGATGAACCAGTAGCTGTAGATTATCGTGAACAATGGGGTGTAGTACACGAAGATGCTGTAAACGAGAATGTACGATCGTGACACCCAATCCTTGCTGAGGTAGTCGGTTCCGCAGGCCGTCATATTTCCCTCTGGGACGTATCTATTCCAGCCGACTACCGGTAGTATTGTCCAGAGGAGGGAGAAGGACCAGATGAGCACGATCTGGACTAGTGCTCTACTTATTGTCAAGGGAGTTCCGGACATTCCTTTGACGATGACGTTGTAGCGATCGTAAGCTATCGCTGTCATTGTCCATATGGAGGCGCCACCGCATAAAGAACCCACCATCGCGTATATGTCACACATCAGGGGTCCTTGAATTTCATAATTTAGTAATAATTAGTTGCATGTATCCGCCAGGAAACAAATTGTCGAACATGTCTTGTTTGCTTGTTTGGGTGACTAAAATTATTGGTTGACGATTATAAAAAAAATTGTTTGGGTAGATATTGAAAGTCTCAAGTAGGAATAATTGATTTTTCTTGAAGAACTCATATTTTACTCAAGAGGCGGATCATTCACTCGAGGTAGGCCCTTTTTAGGAGAAAAATGTCTCTTTTAGAGGACAGTTTGTGAAGGAATTTGTTGACTATATATTTGCCCTATAGTCTACCACATTTACTTAATTATTATTCATGTTCCTGGAGTTCTACTTTCTATGATGTCACAGCTTTGGATAAATTATAATCACTCAAATTTAACCCGCCCTAATGTAATCATGCGATTGATCTCGGCTGTTTGATTACTTAACTCAATCAATGAATTAATAAATTTCATTGACAGTGTTCAATAACAATTCAACTCGGGGTAGGAAATCAGTATTCATTGTATAAATATCTTTCGTAAATGTTAAAGAGAAAGAATGAATAATACTCACCCAGTACCCACGTCTCATACCAACAATTAATGACCATTGGAGGCGACATGATGATCATCATGAGAAAATCCGAAAACGCCAGATTGATAACCAGAAGATTGGAGGGTGTCCTCAAGGAGGGTGTGAATAAAAATATGTAAACGACTACGCCATTGCCACACCATCCCAGAATTCCAATGATAACCATTACCAAGCCAAGTAATTTGTGCCACAGTGGATCCATCGGTGGGAACTGATACCAATGTGGATCAATCAAACTGAGCATCTCCTCAGGTACTTTGTCCGCGACAGTCTGATTGCTGTAGCGCATCCACTGTCGGGCGGCTTGGGGTCCCATCGTCGCAACATGATCCATCAAAGTCGCTGATGTTGAGTTGGAGGACAATAACTCCAGCGTTGACGTTACGTTCTCAACAATCTGTTCCATTCTTCCTGCTTACTAGTGGCTGCAGGTAAAAATTGAGAGGTAAAATTGTTTTGTCTATTTTGGTCCACTCTTTCTATTTATCATGAACACTTACGCGACTGAGGACAATGAGAACTGAGACCTGGAATTCGGGGGACATAAATACTTTGTGGTACTGATCAACCCAGTGGTCAGCACGAATGATGATTGCATCGCTCCCTTTTATACGACTGCGAGAAGCCTCAGAAACATTTTATTCAATATTCCGATATGAAATTATATTATTTCGGGTCTTCCTAGGGATGGCGATGCTCCAGTTGACATTCGTCAGTGTAAATTATGCTGTATCGATTGAGCTTCTCTCAGGGTTTCTTTTATTGTTTTTCATCCGCTGTGAAATGCATACAGTTCGGGTTTTATTAAATACTCACGCTGGTTTATTTAAAATAAACCAGCTGAACCAGTTGAATAAAATATTTTTAGTTTTTTTCCTGATATTTGCAAGGGGAAAAAATGTGGAGGCATTTTAAAGATTCTCGGAGGGTTAATTGAGGTTTGTGATATGGCATATTTTTTATATGTAGTAATAATAATACTATAAATAATGTTAAAATATAATAATAAAAGTGTATTTTGGATGCATTAGTGATCAGTTAGATATTAAATTTTGGGTTTCCAAAGGATTTTACTTCAAATTGGTAATAAATTCAACAATTCTAAGTGAACAATTTATTAGATTTTCTTTGCTATACATAAAATTTAGAGTCTCGATTGAAAATTGAAGTTTATTTTCTTCAATATAACAATTAGAAGATTGACTAGATACAAGGAGAGTAAAACTGAATAAACCGAATGTCTCCGATATTTACATTTTTCTTTTCTATTTTGATCGAGACAACGAGTTATTGGAATTGATCCACATCTGGAAATGATAATCGTCTACAGGAAATACTGTTTGTTTGAGAACACTCATAACAAATTTGATACGAAGAATAAAAAAATATAGATTGAGAATTCCATGAGATATTCTAAAAGTAATTAGTGATGATTTTATTTAGTGCTAGAAATAATAATAAGACGCATGAAAAATTCAGGATTTTCGAGATTTCATTCTATTAAAATTCTATTGAAGCTTGAGGTTCATGAAATATTCAAGAATTTAATTTTTTTTTTAGTTTTTTTAAATAAATAAAACTGTTAAGTTTTTTCTTCTGATATTTGCAATGGGGGAAAAAAGTGAAGGCAGGAGCTGAGAAATTTCTTGTATCGTTTAGGGAAATTAAAATGCCTAATCATTTTTTTGCTCCTTTAGAAAAATGTAAAACAATTGGAATTTCCAATAGAATTTCAATAGAATTTCGCATAAAAGCTTTAGATTTTTCTATTTTTTTCCATGCGTAAAGGGAATTTTTACCATTTTTTTGGTGTTTTCTGTGCAGTAATAAAACCAATTTTCATCATTTAGAAAATTATTGTGGCTTTTGGTATTTGTACGGAGAAATTAAATAGAAAATTCTAGCACTTTAAGTATTTTTTTTTATTAATTTTCTATACGAATTGTATTGGGGTTCTTGGACTTTTTAATTGTCATTTGGCAATAGAAAAAAGTATACAGATATTTACTTTTCCTATCGCTTATTCTATTTAAAATATCTGTATCGGAATCCTTGGGTAAAATTTTTCTGTTTTTTTTTCTGATACTGAGAAAAAAATAAAAATGTAATAAAAAATATATAAAAAAAAAATATCCCCAAAAATTTCAATAGTATAAATCAAAATAGAGTAAATTTTGTCTAGGAATTATCTGTTAATGAAATGACGGGGTAAAATCACTTAATCTTTAATAGAATTATTACTGACTTCTGCTAGAAATTGGAAATAATTAAAAAAACCAAAGATTTTTGGTTTAAAATTACCACAGAAAAATAAAAATCCATTGCCGCTAATGTTTTAACAAAACTAGACCGCTATTCTATAATCTTCAATAGAAATAGCGTAAACAATTAGATCTGCGGACTTTTTTCGATCAAACATGTCATTTGACGTAAAAAAAATTGCCTCAATAAATTCGTATAATGGTTTGTTAAAATTCCATAAAATTTCGTTAAAATAAAAAAGCACTGGATTTTTCTATTAAATTATGGCATACAAGGGATAACTGAATTGTGAATTCAAGGGAGACCAGCAGAGACAGCCGAATCGTCCGTCGAATTCCCGTCATCCTGATCGATATTGACGGCCTCAGTCGCCGTTTCTGGTGGAGTTGGTGGTGTGACAGTTGTTGCGTTCAACGCTGAGGGCTGTCGTTTATTTTTCCTCATGGATTTTCCATCGCCAGCTGTCTCCTGCCTGGCTGGGCACTCAAAGTGGACACAGTGAAACACTTCATTAGCTGTATTGTGTGTCCCAACGATGCGAATAAATACAACGGGCCTGGGTGGATTGAATCGAAGGGTCTGCCAGGATTTACAAGCCTCAGACGTTTTGTCAGCTACCCTCTCCCAATTCCAAGAGTTCCCTGATACATCGATGTAGTAAGAGTACGAACGATCGTCGCAATCCCAGAGGAGTAATCTGAAAATTATTTTATTTTCTCAAATCTCAATCGACGAATGATAATCAAATAACTCAATTAAGGCTCGAGTTGCTCCTCTCAATTATTTTTAATTTTATACAGTCGGCTATGAAAAAATTGAAGACAAAATCATTTTTTTTAATTTTACGTTGGGAGTCTATGAAAATTTTACAGAAATTCTACGGAAAAATGTCCACAGATTTTCTTTTTAATTATAAAACTTTTCATCTATATACTTTTCGCTATGAACAATAGTTTTTAATATAATCGGCGTCAAAAGTAAAGAGAATTGACTAATAGAATTTTACTGTAAGCCGAATAAATTTCTTATAAAAATTCTATTAATAGACAAAAAAAGTAGAATGAATGAAGAAAATTACCTCATGGAATCAATCATGTAGGGCTGTCCAAGCTGTACCAAAATAGAACCCGACCCAAGTTGATGACAGGTGTACCCACTGTCCCAATCATAATTCGAGGTATCTCCATTCAGCAGAGCATTTCGAGACCTGCTCACACCCTCGATAACACTGGCACTTCTGTCCATCGTTGCAACATTTTCTGAAGGCATGATGAAGCCTTTGGATAATTTCTCCGAGTGGTTGGTGTAGTAAGCTTCAAAACTCACAACGTGAAAAACCTGAGGTTCAAATTATAATTAATTCCATCCAACGGATTTAAGCAATTTATTCGCATTGAGAATCAAGAGACAACAATTGAATTCATGAAATTAGTTTGCAATTAAATTCCAAATATTGAATTTCGTAGTTAATGGACTCATTGTCGCTTACCTTGTTGACTGTATTGTTTGTTCCAACAATACGAACATACAGAGCTACTCGTGGTTCGAAATATAAATACTGCCAGCTGCGACAGAAATACTCGGAGTGATCGATCACTCTCACCCAGTCTTTTTGGTCAATTGAGACCTGAAAATTATTATCGAATTGCAAAATATTTAATATCACATTTAATAACCAGGTTTTTCAAATTCTATTAAAAAGAATCAAATTTATGAAACATAAAAATTCTATATAATAGAAAATCCTCAATTAATTGATTCAGAATTAATTTTAAATTAGTTTAGTGATATATTTTTAAAAATCACACCAATTATAAATTATCCTATTGTAATTTTCTCTTCAGTAAGAGTTTTTAGTCAAGGATTTTATGAGCTTTTTCTTGTTTTAGCCTTGAAATTGCGATTGGAAGGAGAAAAATGACTGACTAAATTTCTCATTGCCTCCAAAAATGTGAAAAAATTATGAAAAATTTACTCACTTCTATGTAATAAGAGTAGGAACGCATATCTCTATCCCACAGTAACATTTTCACGTGATTAATAATACTCTGGGCCCCCAATTTGATGAGAATTCCGTGGTCGTGCAACTCAGTTATAACATGCCTCGTATATCCTCGTTCCATATCGTAATTGTGAGCGTCACCATCCAGTAGATAACTCCGCATCTCTCCCTGCAGGACTTGGGCCCCATATCTTGGATGTGCAACATTCTCATCGACCAGCAATCGTCCCCGATAAATAAGCTCAGAATCTCGAGTTTGGGTGCGTGCAGCGATTGCATCTAGAATTGATTCTGGGGATACGAGGCCAGTGGGACGTACCATATTCAGGAGGTCTGTTATTGCTATGAGACTCAGTCTTACTTGTCCTGGAAATTAAATTGACATTTGTTTAAAAAGAGATTTTAACAAAGAAGGATTGGATTTGATGCTTAAATGTGAGTTACTCTCTTGTAATTTGTTCTATTAATTTTTTTTGTGCTCAGATTCAAGAGAACAGACAGAATTCGAGATTCTGATAGTTACGGTAGAGGATCGATAGCATTCCAGTCGAAATGCAATAGAATTTTAATCGGCTCATCAAGAAAAAATAGTTCGATTGATAAATATGGAATAGAATTTTAGGCTAACTAGCAAGAGAAATGTCGCATCCCTCACCTAAAACCTCGTTCATATCGACTTCAGGATTCGCCTTAACCCACGTCTGCATCGCGAGAAATATGTCAATCTCGGGTGCATAAAACGAATCCCTCGATACGAGTTCCTTAACAGCATTAGCACTCAATTGGAGAAAACTCTCATGCTTTATCACTTCCAAAGCATGTTTATCCATGTACTCGTGACAAACCTGGAATGAAAAACAGGAATTAATCCAAAACCCAGAATTAATGAAAAATAATAATTACCTTCGTTAGTCGTTCCAGTTGGTACAGTCGAGTGGCATCGAAAATCAGACATACATTTTTAATATTCAATATTTCTTTGAGATAATCTGATATCGCCATCTCCAAGTCTATGAAACCGTACTGATGAGCGAGACCCAAAATGTCCAGAATCGTCTGCAAAAAAAATAATCACAAAAATTTGAAGACGTTTGGAAATTGAAAAGAAACTGCTTTTCAAAAATAATAATTATTGGCTTGAGATTTTGATTTTGTGATAATGATGAGAAATGAACAGAATAAAAATAGCCTTATAATAAAAAATGCATGAACAATGATTTAATTTAATTTAACTTGATCATTTCTGACCTCTTCTCGTTGATTTGTCAGTGACAAATGTCCAGTGTAAATATACTTCAGAAGCTCTTTAAAAGCAGGTAGAGTTGTACCCTTGAGCTCAATCTCCTCTTGCATACTCTCCTTTAATCCTCCGAACAATAATGCACGAAAATACTGACTCCTGGCAGCGAGAATGACTCGATGACCGTTGAATCGTTGTCCGGACACGATAAGAGTTACATCCGAGTATTCGTCCGCGAGATAGAGGGCTCCAATATCCTCTGAGAGGTGACTAATATGGACCACTTCGCCAGAGGGTGGATTTAAATGGTGATGTGAGCTCATCTCGGGGGAATCAGGGGCCTCAGCTCATGTAGGTTCGACCTGACTGCAGAAATTATTCAATAAATCAAATGAATTCAATGGATCTCTTCATCGTTGAAAATTAAAAATAAATTAGTCTTTTTTTGTTCACTAAAAAAACGAAATTTTGCTAACGTTACATTACCTTTTCGCTTTTCAATTATTTTGATTTATAGTTTGCCTGAAATTTTGAGTTTTCATTGAGAAAATTCCGCAAAATTTGAATGAAATTACATTTTAGATGAGAACATTTGGCAAGTGTACCAGAAATTTCAGCCAAAAAAATTTAATAGTCAATATTAAAGTAATTAATTAATGAATGAAGCAGTTGAATCCATTTATGATTTGTTAGAACGTTTAAGAATCCATTAAAAAATAATAAAGAATAAATGATGACAGGAATACTGCGGCGATCATTAGAATGCCATACCTATATTTTTCCATCAAGGCAATCAGGAAGAAAACTCGTTTTTCTTACAAATTTTTTTCGTGGAAGCCAATTACTTTGAATAATCAATGAACTAAACATTCAAGTGAATAATAATCTGAATTTTTCTATCAATCAATTGAACAATTGAACTAAAATTTAGTTTTTATCAATTTGCCATTCAATTTTGAACTGTCATTGCCAAAATTCCTCAACATTTATATGAAACGTTAATTAATGTCAGAAAATTGTCCAACAATTGACGAATTTCGATTTTTTTCTTTCAAAATAATCTTAAGAGATCTCGATTTTTTATCATTTCTTTTTGGTGGAAACTTACTTGATGTGGAATCTGTAGCTGTCGATGGTACCAATTATTTATGATGTCCTTTGGAGAGTGCACACATCTCACATATCAGTCCCATCCATCAAATATGGAACTGTCGACTGAGAGGAAGATCGAGATAAATCAGCGAAAACAGAGATTCTCTTCGTCTTCACTGCGAAATTAATGACGGAGTCGTACTAGATGTTGTTGTGATGATGGAATATCGGAAACTTTGACTATTATTTTTCTCGTCCACTACACAGAAAGGAACGTATGCATGAGAAAGTGTCATGGCGACGTCCATGAGGGCGGCCATAATTGGTGAGAGCGGCTACAGCAGTTCAAATTCAAAAATAGTCACATCTTGGGAACTTCTAAAATTGTGATGAGCAGTACCAAATTGATTTCCTACTAATTAAAAATTAATTCAAGGGTTTATCTGAATTTTTCATCGTCAGAATTTCAGAACTTAATGGAAAACTTAATGGAAAAATGGCGGATTGGTGCGGATGAAATCCGATAGAAAATGTATTAATAGAAAAAATGTATTTCAATGAAGGGCCGAAAGATTCATCACCAAAAAGTTGATAATAAGTTAATTAAGTTAATGATTTTTAAGTCCACTTGAGCTTCCAATGGAAGGATGAATGTTCAGTACCAAATGCTATTGAATAATCAATTAATTAAAACTCCAAAAACATATTTACCTAAATTGTCCCGATATTTGTCCATATCTACAGAACAATTGATGGAACTTTAAATATCCAATGGATTAATAAATTAACAAATAAATAATTCAACCCACAAATATTTTTCATAAGTCAATACTCAATACCCGCGCCACCAGATGCCGCAGCCATCGTCCAGCTGGCAAAACGTTTATGACAAAACATAATTAAACATTGCAAAAGTGTATAGTTATAAAAAAATTAGCATCTCGAAAATTAGTGTCGTTGGATAGACATTGCGAGAAAAATGTAAAAAAATGCAAAAGTTATTGGTCGAATCGTATCGATTGGGCTGCGAATGCAGTCCCACTCCCGGACGCGATCCCACTACTGCTCACCACGGAGACTTTTGGCTGCTGGGTTTCCCCTCTGGCCCGGTTCGCCTCTCTTTAGCCAACCTGGCCACCCCGGACTCCTCCAGGGTGGCCATATTGATGGTGAGCTTAGTGCAGACGTCCAGTCAACGTGGATCCCACACCCACAGGAACTCCCGACCTCAGTTCCTCCCAATGAACTAGCCTCCGAGTAGCCGGATTACAGGAGTTGCCAC
>JAPYZN010002973.1:0-34639 GCA_030522865.1 Psyttalia lounsburyi | reverse complement strand
CATACGATATTTTATGTCATTGTGCCCGTAATTCGCGATTTAAATGAGTGAAACGAGGTTAGAATCGCGTGATTACGGGCACCTATGGCATAAAATATTGTTCGTAACTCGTGAAAAAAGTGGTTTTTGACTCGTGGGATTATATCACGAGCCGAAGGAGAGTTTTGGCGAGAACCTCCCACTCGCCAAAAACCATTTTTTTTCACTTGTTACGAAATATACTAGTTCGTAACTCGTGAAAAAAGTGTTTTTTTTCACCTGTTACGAAATATACTATTTCGACACATTGACATGAAAAATTCTGTTCGTAACTCGTGAAAAAAGTGATTTTTGACTCGCCTTCGACTCGTGATATAAACCTCCCACTCGCCAAAACGCATTGTTTTTCACTTGTTACGAAATATACTATTCATGCATCCTGACGTTGCCAATACCATTAATCGTAAATAATCTGCCAAAAAATTAAATTCCTATCAAACAATTACCTCAGAATGTGCTAAAAAAGCCCATCAAAATCCAAGCGAGAAGAACTCGCTGGTGCTTATCCTGTAGAGCACTGAAATTAATGGATGTGACAACTCCACCCTGAAAAAACAGCAAACCACCCCAAAGTACATATTGATGTTGCCCATATCATCAGCTGATTGAATGTCATTGAATATCCCACAGTTCAATAATCCCTATAACTGACTGCCTCTATAGCGTACACCCGGCGCTAGTCGCTTGAGGGCGGGGGGCGGTAAGGGGGTTAACGTTCTGACTTACGTCGTTGGTATTATCCGTGACGTGTGTGCATATGTACGAGTTGTAACGCCGATATAATGCCTAAAGCCCCGAGTGAAAGGAAGTTTGAGGCCATGGATACTTGCGGACGAGGAGAGGGTTGGAAGGACGTGGTTGCCGGTATGACTCCCTCGACGGGTTACTCACCGCGTCGGGCGACGCTCCATCGATCGAATGAGCTTGGCGAGTCGCGCCGTCCGGCCACCGCGGCCCACCCCCTCACCCACTCAATGTATTATCCGCAGGGGGAAGGGGTGGCGATGGACGTCGAAAGAGACAAAGAGAGATTCTTGCGTCTCGTTGATAGAATGACAGAGGATCGTTGCTTCGGTGGGTATAGATTGGAGGGGTAGAACGTGATATTTGCCTTTGCTCTAATGCAGAATTTTTATTTTTAGATTCACCACCTGTGGAGTTAAAAATACTATCGGCCGAGGGGATGGAGGAGTTAGGCCTGATATTTGGAGGTTTTTGAGGATTTTGGAGGAGAATATTCGGCGATCAGCAGCTGTTCGGTAGACGGAAAAATTTGGTCGTCGAAGTTTTTCGTTTTTTCCCATTTTTTTTTTGTTGTAAAATTTAATAGTTTCAAAGTTAATTTTTTTTTTGTTAATGGCGTCGAGGGGAATATTGCGGAGATTCATTTTTTTAAATCCTCCCGTTGTTTATCTCAGATACAAATACTTTTATGGTAGAAAAGTGAAGGTAAGTATTTAAAATTTAGTCTATTTGCATAGTTACTTGAAAAAAAATTAATTTCGTTGACTCGGAGATTCGCTCGGTTTAATGACATCCAGTGAAGCTGGGTGGATTGTATCGACACTGGAGAGGGCCGTGTAACATCGAGGAGACCTATTCCCCGAATGATCGAAATCCCCCGTCAGTCAGTTTCCCATAAAGTGATGGGTCCAGCGACACTCCTACCGTCACCACTTCAGCCAATGCAACAGGCTATTTCATACACTCGTTCGAGCGATTTTCACGGTAACAAACCGTCAGAAAAACTCACCACAAATATTTAATTGCCCGAAAAACTTCGTTGCGTCGTTATCAGCGGTAATGGCAAAATGTCTATGTGACAATTGCCAAAATTCGGAACGAAAACGTCCATCGGTTTGATGAAAACATTTTCCGGGGATTTTTTCCCGTTGGATTGACGGACTGAGAGGGTAAACCACTTTTGAGTGATTGATCTGGATCAATGTCAACATGATAAGATGTGGAAAAGTTTTATTTTGTATTTTGGAAAGGTTTCGTTGAATTTTTTGCCTTCCTCGGGTTAAATAAAATTTATTTTCAAGGAAATATTAAGTGCAGTTGTCCAAATTATTCCGTTAATTTTTCCCATAGTCGAATACTGGGGATTTTTTAAATAGTTAATTAGCAAAAAAATTATAGGAACTCATTTACCTCCGCATAATTTGAATAGAAAAATGAATCCACTCGCTAATAACCTCCGTACAGTCCGCGTAAACGTCAAGAACTGCAATATTCAGTTGATAACCAATGAACCAGAATCAGATTTGAGAAAATTAACGAAGTAAGCTCCACCGAGTGTATCGTCAAACTCCAATGAACAAATACGAGAGCTGCAGTGTTCGAAAACTAAGCCCCCCTCTAATCGGATTATCTGGGGACAATTGTGCTGATACGTATAGAGCGTTTGTTTCCCAACGATACCCCTGAGTACTCTCAATAGTTGTCCATAAACAGAAGAAACAAAAATGAAAAAAATAGGCCGGAAAATACTTCTAGTCCCCCTGAGTTCTACAATCGCGGATGATTCATCGTAGCATATGGCGACGGTAATTTCTAATTGGAAAAGTGCTTTCACTTCCACGCTTTTTTCAACCGTAGATGTCCAGGGAAATTTCAAAATTCACTGCAATATTTTTTTACCGCGGAAAACTATTTATTAACAACATAACGAAAGCTGTAAATTCGGAATTAATTCTTCAAGAATTTTCCGATAGCTCGATTACCAATTGCCAAGTAGATATAATAAATTACTGGGACAATCTTTCAAAATTCTGAATATAAACAAACGAAATAGAATTAAAAAAAAATTTTTTAAATCCTTTTTGCAGTAGAAATAGTTTTAAATTAGTTTAAAATATAATTTGAGGAAACAAAATTACAAAAATTTACATTTTCCGGCTTCTCACAAATTTCGATTTAGTCATTGTTGAATCGTTTTCCACATTTTATTAATAATTCCCCTAAATTTTGAAAATCAGTTTCCCATGGCCATTGTCTCCCTCGCCGGATACATTTCTTAATAAAAATTTCGACCGACGACGGTGGCCGAGTTGGTTAAGGCGCACGGCCGGGACGGCGGAGTCCGCGTGAAGTGGGTTCGAGTCCAAAAAGTTTTCCCGACGAAGCTTGGTTGATGGACGCCATGTCGGCCAAGGTTTTCCATGGTTTCCCTTGGTCACCAGGAGAGTCTGTACATGGAGTACATCTCCTGGGTAAACAATGCGGCATGGTTGGAGAGGAAAACGGGCCATGCTACCGCAAATGTAAAAAGCCTAATCGGCTATACATGGATAATAAACAATAGTAATAATAAAAATTTAGAATAATAAAAAATAAAATGAAATAAATCTGTAATTTCATCTCGTCTCAACTCGCCAGATCGTCCACTCAAAAGTAGTTAAGCTCGTCTTGTGGTCAGCCATTGGCGCACGGAAAAAAATCAACATTCACTGGGCCCAACAAATACCGCAGTAAATCATCTGTTTTGAAGTTTCCCTGTGGCCAGCGAATTACAAGGCAACTGTGTGGGGGGGGAGTAAAACCACTGGTGGATGAAAGAGGAGAGCCCACTTTGAGGAAAAATACTGCGGCCTGGAATTGGCCTAACCGGATATCCGCATTTGCAGACCAGTTGATGGGGTGGTATGACCGTTGGGCCAACGTCAGCTGGGGGGGGGGTGTTGGCGTTGACGACCTAAAACCCAAGCCTGCTATTAAGGGGGTAGCTTTAATTCTAGTTGAGTTACGCTGGTGCAATCAATCGCACGTCATGGTTATATCGAAGGCCTGCGGGCAACTGACAGGCGACGCCACTTTAACGAAGGGGGGGTGGGGCGTCGGGGTATTAGCGAATGGTTAGAATCGCTCGCTCACCTGAAGAATAAGAATTAGGTAATTAAGGGGATTGCAATAATTAATTAGTCCACTTGAAGCAAACAAAATACTTTATTGTATAGATATTATAGTACAGTACGTGTAGCCCGTGACACATTAAAACAGACCATTTAGTATTATCCTAAATAAATAGCCCTCTTACTCCATTATAACCAATCTTGATATGACAATCGCAAAAAATCATCGCTCACTCATGTTTCATTGCTCTCCTCATCCCACACTCTAACCCTCTCTCAACATTTTCACAAAGCCAATCGTAACGTCGTGCGATTCCACGTATAACAGGGGGGGACTCAGGGCTCACTCTTACAAGTTTAATGGGGTGGGGGAAGGGGAGGAGGGGGGGGAGGAGCTCTGCACTGAGTTCAGATAGAAAAAATATTTTCGCAATTCTCTGCATTTTTTCCACGAAACACTCGAGTTTCAACATTTTCTCACTTTACTTTTCCAACTCGTGGACAATTTTGGTCTCCTATGGAAGAGGGTGGGGGGAGGGAGATTATCTCGCTGATAGCCAGATTTGGAAATGCACATTTTTTTTTTCCCCCACTAGATTTATGGTTAAATGGAGACAACATTCGCTGTTTTGTTTCAGTTGTTTTTTTTATCGATAAAAAAGTTTGAAGATTTTCTGGTTAAAAAATGTGCAATTCCAATGTTTAATCGAGTTTAGCTGGAACTAACTCATAAATCCCACCTGCCGCTGTCATAATTAAGCCCACACTGATGAACCTTTTGGAGGTAAGTCGTGAGTTGAGTAAAGGATAATAAAAATTAATCACAACTTACGCACAACATGACACGCAACATTTTGCCCGTGTTTTATTATTTCATTATTTCTTTCAAATGTTTAAGTTTAATGTATACGCTACAAATATAGTCACAGGCCAACATTTCGTAGTACAACACAGCACAATCATTGTCGTATCATTATTATTTGTTTTATTGTTAAGTTTATTAATCATTAATTGTTATGAAATATTAATGTGAATGATGTTTGCTGTTTCATTATCATTGAATAATAATGACGACTGTTTATGGTAAATTATATAATCGTAATAATATATATATTAAAATTGACCAGATATATTCTATTGACTAGGCACACTTAGTTCATAACAAGAAAAAAATTGTCTCCCATTTGTGGTTTGTTCAATGGTTTTGTTTCATTTGTTTTTGTTTTTTTTTTTTTTCTTAATCAGTAGTAATCTCCAGTGTATTTTAATGACATTAATTACGGCGTCAATTTGTTATTTATCATTTATGATGTGTACTTTCGTGTAACTGTCGCGTTTCCCAATCTGCTCAATCTCGTCTCCATTAATCGTACATTCGATAGTATATTTTGTTTAATGCGTAGCATACAATTACATCCGTAATAAATCGACCCATTAATAATAAATTATACTTAATCTCTTGCAATTTTCATTGTTTGTCTTAATTACCCTTAACTCAGTACCACTTTATCAACTTTGCGCCGTTTGCTATCTCAATTTTCTCCATTTTTTTTTACGCTTTTTTTTTTTGGTTTTATTATCATTTAAATATTAATATGTTATTCGCATTCCTATTCGTAATTATGGAAAAATAGAAACTTTCTGAATAAAAACCAAACAAACATGAAGTCGCATTGACGGGGGCTGTCGGGGAGCTCGTTCCTGTCCTCTTTTCGCATTTTTTTTCGGCCGCGAATCGGAGAAAATTGGGGAAAAGTTTGGGATATGGGAAATTGTATACAATACACTCGGTGCAGACTTCATGAACTGTGAGGGGGATTTGCACTTTTAGTTTTTGGAAATTTTTACTTCCCGGGAGAGGAGGCACCGGCAGCCCTCGAATGCTTGCTTAACGGTTATCATTATTATTTACTTCCACTCGCCACTTTCTCTTTTCGTCTCTTTAAAAATCCTTTTCCTCGTCATTCTTCAACTTTACATTTTTCGATTGGTGACTGAGAAAATTTTTGTCTTGAGTTGAGAACATTTTCATTGCAGTTTTATTTTAAGACAGATCGACGCAAATCGTTCAATTTATTCTGAGGAATTCACATTCACTTAGACAAAATTATTGAATGAAATTAATTATCGTAATTCCGCAAAATGTCAGGCCAATTAAAGACGTTATCCAGTGGAAATGGAGTAATTCTTTATTTAGATTTATATATTTTTTATACGATTGAAATGTGTCTTTTCTTTGAAGACACGTGATCCAAGAGGGAAAATTAATCGGAAATTAAGGGAAAAAATCCCGCGCTGGATCGACATCTTAAATATTTTGACAGATTTGATTCGCTGAGTTGTAATCCCGCTCTGACAATGACTCCCACATTTTCAATAATCGTTAATAGCATTGGTAATTGATAAACCATTGAGGGATAATTAATATTGTATGCAATTTTTGTATCATGTCAATAATGTGGCCTTCACGAATGTTTACAATGGATGGGTATGAAGTAGATTATTTACGGTCTCCTGTTCTTGTTAGATTTAGGGTATTTATGGCTGAAGCGATAAATTAAATTTCATTTTATGGTATTTTTAAAACTATTCAGAAAATTGTTGTATTAGAGGCGTTTGTTAAATCATTATAATATTTTTTTGCCGCATATTTGAAGGTCTTCATTCATTTTTCTGACCATTCTTTTTAGAAATTGAAAAATAATTCATGAAATTAGTTTCAAAGTTCTGTTGAATTTTATAAAATTCTAATTAAAATTAGGTAATTTTCTCATGTATTTTTTAATATTTTTTTTTTCAAAAACAGTCTGCGATAATTTTTTACTCCAATTAAAATAACAAATATAAATTTAAAAAAATTTGAAGGGTATTTCAAGAAAATTTTTATAGAATTTCAATAGAATTTCACAAGAATGGCATTTTCAAGAAATTCCTGTATTTCTTTGATTTTTTTGAGCTGGGATTTTGAACAGAATTCGAAGAAAAATCAAAATTAAAGAAAAACATTTAGTTTGTTAATTTTTTCTTCAGCGCTTCTGAGGACTGCACCATAAATACCGCAAGTTATGCACGTATTGGTAGGTATTGTAGTGTCTCTGCGAATGACGTAGTGGATGTTGTTGTTTTTTTTCTAAATTTTATTATTTGTTTTTTAGTCGAACGTGACTGGCATGGAATGTGGAAAGGTACGTGCTTGGCGTGCAATATTCAGTATACGTCCATTAGGAGGTTGATCGATTCGAGTTGGATGGGCGATAGAACTACCCGCTCGCGCGGATTACCTTTTTTCTCATCGTCTTTGACTTTTCGCCTGGCTCATTCCGCTTTCCATTCTTTAATTTTTTTTTCCACCAATTTTTTGTTCAATTTAGAGCTCTTTCTAATCCCACAGGAATTAATCATGTGAATCAAATGAAGTTGAAGTACATCAACTAAACAGTTTTTTTTTTCAATGTAAATCAAATAAAAAAATTAATTAAATTTATAGTACAATTTGTCTGGATAATAATTAAAATATTTCCATTAGAATTATGATTTGATTTTGCTAATTATAATGAAAATATTGATGAGGTCAATCCAAATATTTAACTAATGATTTTTATTCAATTGAAACGAGTTATTTTTTTCGCTGCAACAAATTGTATGTCAATTCTACAATTGTTGATACCCACTTCCACTAAATTTGGCAATAGAATGTGCATTAAAAAATCAAATGCATATTAATTTTTCAATTTTTGCATTGAAAAACACGAGCGATGCAATTCCTTAGAAAAAGCTCTAGATTTTCCCATGCAATTCCTCGATCGCTGCATCGACCATTCAAATCTTCCAACATATTTAACCTCAACTCCCAAAATAATCAATCATTCTCAATGATCAACACTTGAAAAAATATCTTCCTATCGTGTAAGAAAATATTATTTCACATCACAAATTAAATTATAAATGATAACCGACTCCGACGTCCCTAAAAATTACCAATCATAAAGAAGAAGATTTGATGTGCGAGTTTATCGAGTTAATATTATTTTCATTATTATGTGCAATCAACAATTGTGTATTTTTTAATAAATAACGCGCTCACACCCACCACTGGATGGGACTGAGACACAGTCACTCGAGGATTTCACTCACATTTATAAAGATATTCCATTGGTTATGCTTTTTTTTTTTTTTTTTTTGTAGAAAACGGCCACCGAAAACGTAAACGACAAAATGCAAAAATCTCAAGCCCGCGATTACATGTCTCATTCGCATTCTTCCATTATTAATTTTTTTGGTTAGTTTAGTTGTTTATACATTAGTTAATATTTATCAATATATATATTTTTGGTTGTGTCCGCACGTTTACGAACAAGCACGAACTTTATGCTTGGTCAATTAGAGTACAATTCAACGTACAAATAGAATAGAAAAATATAATCGGTAGAAGAATAGAGATAGAATAGATAGTTAGAATTAATGTTTGTTTTTTTTATGCTTTCATACGTGACAATTACGCAATTATCGGAAATGTACGCGTTATCAGTGAAGAATTTACAGGGGCTACACAGTCAGATCCAGCTTCATTTGCTTATTCGCTCGTACAAAATCGTTTTTCGTGATCTAAGCTCTATTTTTTATTGGGGGGAAAATGAAAGCTCTAGAACTTTTTCTATCAAAAGAAAATCTTTTCAACGGGGATTTTTTTTCTTCCATCCAGTGCGGGAAGAAAACGAGTCATTTTGCCTCCTTAATTTAGAAAATATCATCGGGGATGTGGGGTAAAATGGATTGTTTATTTTGCTGATAATTGTTCGGGTAGAAATTGTGTGAGTTCATAAGGAGGGAAAAATACGAAAAATTAACGGAAAATCACGGGAGCTTGCGCGAAAGGGGAAAATGAACGTTCAAAATTTTTGGCATTAACAAAATTTTGTGAACAAATTTTATTTGATTTTTATTGTATTCTTAGAATAAATAAAAATTAGTCAATAATTCGCAGATTTGACGATTCAAATAAATCAAGTTCCATATTAAAAACCTGAATAATATCCTCGAAATTAAAAAAGAAATTGAAATTTCCCTTGACGAGTAATTCCTCGTTATTGCCAATAAAAACGAGTCCATTTAACCCTCTCGCTGAATGAAAATTGAGGTCAAGAGCACCAAAAATGACTCCCGAAAAAAAATAATCTCATTTTCCCTCTCACTCCCCCGTTGCGAGTGATATCCTGGGGTTGGTACGTGCCCAGTGACCATTAAAGCCATTTTTCCATGAATTTTTCGTCAAAAAAAAAAACCCCCGTGTGTGGGTCTGCGCGAGTTTATAAGGCAATGAGAGAGGACACGCTGTGGTTAATGTTGTTTGTGCGTGATATTAGTATTTATGTGCGTAATGTTGTATTCCCTTGTCACCTCAGTTGATCAATAAATGTGATTCAATGGAAAAAAAATTATCGAAAAAATGCTGAAACTGCGATAGAAGAATTCGGGGGAAGAATTCTATACAAATGCAATTGATCAATTTCCTTGATTTCACGAGTAAAAACTATTTGATGAATTATTGATAATTAAAAGAATTGCTGGCGCGTAATTGATTCAATTGCACTCGAATAAAATTCTTTTAGGGATTAATTACGTGTCAACGGCTATATCACGTGCCCTACGATTTACACTGAATTTTTACTGTCTCCTACTGACGATGAAAGATATTTCCAAAATTATTTCATTGTTTTACGCAGTTTGTCACTAATTTAATGTTGCTCCATTGTTCCATATTATATCCGACAATTAAAATACTTGATTAATCATGTAGATTAGATGTTATACAAAATAATACCCCTTAATACTATGGATACGTTCCACTAGTGGAAAAATCCCTATCTACTTAAGTTAATTAACATTACCATTCGAAACAATTTTCACACTTGCAAGTTGTGGCGGCTAATCTACGGCTAGTCGAAAGATCATTGTGGGACAATTTACTCATTTATCGATTAATCAATACGAGAGTTACCCCGTGACAAATCAAAGTCGATTTGTACTTCATTCGTCGGGGGTGATACCATAGAAAAAATAAAATTATTGTACCAAGAGCCTGTTGACGTTGTCAGCTAGACTCTATCGATAACAGATCAGCCAAAAACAATTTTTCTCTCGTTACAATTTTTTTTCACTCGTCATACCATATTTCGTTCGTAGGAGCTTAATCGATCCTAATTAATTGGAAAATCGTAGACAAAATTGATTTAAAATCAGGCTAAAATTAAATTATAAATTAATAATAAAGAAATATAAAAAAAAACATTTCAACGATAAAATTAATTGCTTATAAATTCTTTAAAATTTGATTAAAAACCTAGATTTGAGGGTTTACAATTGTCAAATAAGTAATAGTTATTGATTTTTGTGGAAACTGTGAAAATTCAGACGATTATTTTTCAGGAATTCAAATTGTATTAAATTTTACACTTTCATGAAATATTTAAGTTGGTTAAATTTCAAGTGTCTACGAGCATAAAATTAAGCTTCGATTTTAAATTGAATGTAAAAAAATTATGAACAAATTTGAATGAACAAATTTTTCTTCTAAATCAAATAAAATGTCACCAAAAGTTATCTTTTAAGTAAAAAATTTTGATTTTCTTCTACAATATAGGAAAACTAAATATTCATGGTATTATTTGAACGCAAATGAATCAGAACACCTAATAGAACGAATCCGGCGAAAAATAAAAACCAATGACAAGACGAAACTCATGCTAATAAATTATTAAAAACCCTCCTATCGTTGTCTAACGTAAACTTTAACGCAGCTGTCGAACGAGGGTACTTCCTGCATGATAGTGAGTATTGATCTGTTGACACAGGTAGATAACCCACCGCATGCCACATGAAAGGAAAATTATGAAGTAAAGAGAGTAGAGTAATGTCAACAAATGTGGAAAAATATCCTTTTTCGATGTGCTTCAGTGTCCGAGTGTTTACAGTAAATGGCATTAACAATGTTTCAGAGCATTAAACGGATGTTTTCGCCAATTATTGGTACGGTTTTTCTTCAAAATTATTATTCTGGTGAGGCTTATCACATGCTCTCTCATTTACCTCTCTTTAAGAGGACAAACTCAATTTTTTTTCACTAGGTCGATAAACCGCTTTTGCAGGTATTAACCGACTTTCGCATCCCGAGAAAGTAATTCTCCGAAAATATGGGGGCGAAGAACTGACGCGTAATGGCTGCCGTATGGCTGATGCCACTCAGTGGAACCTACTGTACCGACGTTTTTAGTTACGTACGGATTTACAGAAGTAACGCCACCGGATGGGCACTCTAAGTGTAATTGAAAAGTGAATTCCGGAAACGAAAAGTAATTGTTTTTTGTGATCTTAAAAATGATTTAAAAAATCGACTTTATGTTTATTATTAGAAAACAATGATTTTTTGCATGTTTAAATTTGAGAATACATTTTTGAGGTTTCGGCGATAATTGGTCACGTGTCAAGCCCCACAAAAATTATAGACACGATTACCGATAATCAGTTAAAACAACCAAATGCAGTTTCCCTTTTCCTGGCAACGATATTCTAAGGCTACAAGAGAACTATCCACAACAACAATCGAAGGTATCACTGAGCGACTAATAATGGACAGGTTTACGATTTAATTCACGATTACTCATTTTTTCACGCTGCAACCTCTCCCCTAGGATTTAACGTCACTTCTCATTGAATTATTTACAAGGTTTACTCTTCCGTGTGCGTGCGAGTATCCGCGTCATGAGTGTTTTTCTTCGTTCCATTAGTACATTGTAAAATGCATAATGAAAAATGTTTGCTCTATTTTGATTTGATATTACCCGAAATTTTTTTTTTTAGATATTGATGGATAGTGGAAAAGTAGGGAAATACGTAAATAATTGTATTTCATTTGATTGATATTCCTGATAAAAATTTGAAAATTGGTCTGCATGAGTTGTTTTGACGGAAATCAATAGTGAAGTGGAGAATTATTTAATTGTTGATGATCTCGCGCAATTAGAATTTTTTTCAAGAAACTCTGAACTTAATACTCAAGTTATAACTGACAATAGAAAAAATTGTCTGCAAAAGGTAAAATTTCGTGATAATTTTTCTGTAACAATTTTCTTTTTATATTTAAACATGATTTTTTTAAATCTCCGGGCCCTCAATAAATATATCTTCTGATTAAAAAAAGGAATGCTTCCTCGATTGAATTAAATATATCATTTTTTTTTAGAAAATGATATATCGACTTTATGTGAATGAAATATTTTAATTTTTATTTATCAATTAAAGCGTAATTTTTCCAGCAATAATTAACGCAATTTTCCCCAAGATTTTCCCCTCAACCAAGAGCACATCAACAAGTTCTCCACTCCACTAGTAAATTCAACTCTCGCTCTAATTACCCCTTAATTGTACAACATAATCTCCCTAATCAACTCCGAAAATGTAAATTGAAATGCTGAGTGAATCGTCAATATACCTAATTCTTCCTGCCAAAGGAACAGCCAATTTGATTATCAGTGCAGCCGGATTAATGAACCTCATAACAATAACTATTCGTATTCAATAATATTATTAAGAATGCGGACAACTACGGGCAGACAACAACCTACACAATTCTCCCTTCTTCAATTAATTAATCATGGACACTGATTGGTTAATCAATTAATTAACGTCGAAATGACTGGAGGAGGAGTACAGTTACGGCTTTTGGTGTTCAATTACAGTTCAATTACATCATTGTATACATTTTTCTGGTTAAAATTCATCATTTAACCTACAAATGTCTCTTGCAAGCAATAAAACTAGATCAGTAGCTTCAGCAATTTCAAAAATCATTTCTCTCCCATTCTCATTCCTTCTTTATTATAAATTATGTAATATTATTATTTGATTAACTGGTAAAGGTCAATCGGGAGTTGACGTTTGCTTCATTATCTCTTTTTTTTGTGTTAATTAATGGCTTATTTTTGTGAGTAACATAGAACACTGGATTACATCGTTAATTTCGAGTTAATTGGGTGGGTTACACTCTAGAATTAATGTTACAATTGATAAATGGGGGTAATTATTCCTTCATTAATTGTCCTCATTTCTCCTCGGCATCAGAAAACATCGTAACGTGTCTAAACACTCGTCTAATTTTTTTTTAAAAATCGGTTATTGTTTAATGACGACAACTTTAGGGCTTTCTCACATTTATTTTTTAATAAAAATAAAGTAAATCACGGCGTCAGAAGACTAGAGTTTTTTTTTTTAACAACGTTTGAATCTCGATAAACATCTCAAATATTTCATAATTTGTCCCTTCGGTTTAATCCCCCAGTTCTGTCATTTTCCTCTTCACTTGGAGACTCGATTCATCGATTGTTTTTTTTTTTTAGAATTTGGGAGTTGTGATGAGTAAACAATGATGAAGTAACAGTTTTGGGGGCTGAAGGGGGATTGCGGGGTGGGGGGGAAATTAGTTGGGAATATTTTTTTCTTATCGATCACGAGAAAGTCGAGTCCCAACTGAATTGAGAACAGATCAATCGATTTCTACATTCATTCGTTTTTTAATGTTTTTTTTTTTTTCGGAGGGTTGTAAGAAAGCGATTGCGAAGATCACAGTCCGTTGCGTAACAATGAGTGCGTGCGCATTGTGTAGTTACTAGTGCGAGGGTATCATTGTTCATCCAATTTTATAACTCAATCCGCTATTTCAGGGAGTCGTTCCCATCCGTTGGGCTTTGCAGAATTTTTTTGCGGTGGATACGGAAATCATACACGGAATTGGGGGAGAGTCGAGGGAATTCGAGAATAATATTGTATTGCGCGATTTTTTATTGATGCACATTAAAATTTTTTTTTTTTAACAAATAAAAATTAGAATTAGTGTTTTTTTAATTTTTCGATGTTCTTTCTTTCCGTGTTTGAATTTGTATTTGTCAATTTCTTGAGGACAAGCGAGTTCAGTTGCTGGGAATGCATTCTTTTTTTTTTTAGCAATGATTCCTCATTTGTAGGGATTCACTTGTAGTTTTCCCGGTTTTTGTAGCGGCCAGGCATAAAATTCCAAGAATTGGAGATTTTTTTCGTTGTTTAATTCATTTTTAACGATTTCTTCAATTCTTCATTGATTCGGTTTTACGCAGATTGAGTTTCCATCAAATCTCGAACGGAAAATAAATGTAAATAGTTAGAGATAAATCCGCCATTTATAAAAACTGCTCTTTAATGAAAGTGTTTTTTTTTGTATTAATAACAATTAAAATTAAATTAAATTGAGCAGGGTTACCTGGGGATTCTTCGTTGATTCTTTGTCATTTTGAGAATTGATCCTTATTTTTTGATAAACTGCTAATACAAAAAAAAATCCTATTATTATCAGGTGAGCAATCGCCGAAATAGACAAAAAAAATTCTCAACATTTGAATTTGAATTTTTCGAATGCTCCAAAACGAATATTTATCCTCCAAAAACTGAAGATGTTCCCCCGACGGTCCGTTCTTTCTCCCACAATTCATGAAAAAAATAAATAACAAATATACTCCGACTTTCGCCTTTCACCAATCCATGAAAAAAATTCTGCAATAGCCCACTCCACGGATTCCTCCAAATAAACCGTCTCATTCCCTCCCGTGTCAACTCAAAAAAATCAAGGAGTAAGCAATTAGTCCCGCACGCTCTCAACACTCAATTCAACAACGCGTAACCTCCGTCAATTTGTCACCAACATGAGCAAAACGCAGTCAATGAAAAAATACGTACAAACACTCTAGACAATACAATACAATAATCCTTACGATTAAAATCGATAAATTGTATTATTCAATTTTACTTCATCGTTTGATCCTTCAGTGTCGGACGAATATTTTCAGACCCTTAATTTCTTTGACCTCCTATTCCTCAAAATAAACTTCCATTTCACCTCCAGTTTATTCCCTTCACCTTTCATATTTATTTTTATTGAGTTCGTGTCACTGGGAAACCAAACGAGAATGTCTGATTCAACCCGCACTTTTCCACTTGTCCTCGGATTTTCATGACTTCAGTTAAAGTCGCGGCAGGAAATTCACTTCAGCAAAAAAGCACGACAAAAATGTGACGTACATTCTGTCCGAGAAAGTGCACTATTTTTGCTACAATTGTTTTTTCACCCCTCGACTTCACACTTGTCCAACTTATTCGTGTGTTTTTGGGTTAAATGTGAAAATGGTGCTGGAAGGAAATTGTTACAAGAGGAGCTTGTCATCATTTTTTTTTAGGTATTTTTTATTTTTTTGAAAAGCGTTAACAAAAGAATCGCGAATTTATGGCATAAAACTACCGTCGGCAATTCAATGGTTCTTTGATACTGTGGATGTTCCCTGGAGTAATTGACATGAATACTTAATCATTTTTTTTAATTACGCGACACGTCGTGCTCTTGAGATATTCAATCAACTTAAATTATCGGGTATTCAGTCGCAGAGTGAAATGAAGAAATTCGTTCCTGAATGCTTTAGGGAAAAAAATAGTCTGCATCAAATCAAAAAATCGGTTTCAATTGATAAGCTTAATAAAAATCTCGATTCAATTCGGACTCTCTCCCTGACTCAAGTAGAACTGAGTTAAGTGCGAAATTGTTGAATTTTATTCACCAATTCATCTGCTGATTGACTTGAATTGAGTATGATTTGAAGACTTGCCTCAAGTCGACACTCGTTCGTTCAAGCGGAGACTGTATTTGAGAATTATTTTTATAAAACAATTGATTTTCATCACGCTGTGTCGGAAAAGTAACTTTTGAGTCACTCTCCGCTTCGCGTCGAGTGACTGAAATAGTATATTTCGTGACAAGTGAAAAAAAATTGTTTTTGGCGAGCGGGAGGTTTCTATTACGAGCCGAAGGCGAGTGACATAATCCCACGAGTCAAAAACCACATTTTTCACGAGTAACGAACATAATTTTTCATCTAAATGTGTCGAAAAAGGACTTTTTCGACACAGCGTGATGAAAAGTACTTTTTCGACACATTGAGATGAAAAATTATGTTCGTAACTCGTGAAAAAAGTGTTTTTTCACTCGTGGGATTATATCTCTCGCCTTCGGCTCGTGATATAAACCTCCCACTCGCCAAAAACCATTTTTTTTTCACTTGTTACGAAATATACTATTTTCTGCCTACATGGATCGAAAGTGAACATTCTAACCTCGCTTCGCTCGCTTTCGTCCATTTCGCCACACGTGCTTACAACCCTCGCCTTCGGCTCGGGTCGTAATTTTGCACGTGAGGACGACTTGTCTACTTTTCCTCCCTAGGTGAGAAATATACTATTGGTACTCGAAATGACTCACCCCTCGGAATGATTCAATTATATTCTTACTTGAATCCAGTTGAAACGTTGGGATTCGAGTTGGAGATCTACTTGAGTCAAATGGCCATCTATTGGAATCAAGAATATTTTTGTTATTTATTCCATGGCCTTCGAGACGATTTTTATTTGACTTCCATTTCATTCAAGTCGATTTTTCGACGGGAGTTTCTGGACTCAATTAAAGTCGATTTTTCACTTTGATTTGAACTTGAATCCAGGCGATAACCGCTTGCAATGAAGTCGAGAAGTCGGCTTACATAAATCCATTTTTATCAGGCTATGTCGGAAAAGTGACTTTTCCGACACATTGAGACGAAAAATTTCGTTCGTAACTCGTGAAAAAAATGATTTTTGGCCCCTGGGGTTATATTTCCACTCGCCGAAAATCACTTTTTCTCCTGGCGGTGGAGTGGATTCGTCGGCATTTCTTCATTTAACTTCACAAAAAAATTATAAATAGAATTGATCACCAGTTTAATTCAGATAAAATACGATTTTTCCATTCACTTGCTATAATTTCTCTCTTTTTCAATTTCTCCTTTTGTTAGTCCCATTATTTTTAGACAGAAAACTGCTCTCACAATGCTAATATATAAAGAGTACAATAACACTATACAATATAACACGGAAAAATCTATTGAATATCAGCCATTTTTTTTTCACTTCAATTAATCAACAACAACGGTTTTTCATTTACTTTTTTCTTTAGAGTATACATTTGCATCTTCCACTCTCCATTTTTGCATTCTCAATCATTTATTGTATCACGAAATATAGGTACTGTTTATTCACCCCTTAGCTCCTCCCACTCTCCATCATTACCTCCATTACAGTTTTTTTCCACACTCATGTCGTAACTTATTTATTTTCCACTTTTTTTTCTTTTCGATGCGGCAAGAAAGAAAGAGAGAGAAATTTATGAGTCACGTGAGGGTGGGCAACCCCTACCCTTCATCAATCGTCAGAGCAAATTAATAAATTAGAGCCAATAAATTGGTGAATGGAAAAATCGCTATTTTTACGCACGAAGTGACGTATAATATTTTTCGTCTCTGGCCCCGAAAACCGCGATCTAACCGAACGGAGTGAGGTTAGAATCGCGGGTTTTCGGGCGCCAGGGACGAAAAGAATTTTATTGGATTTCGATTGAATTTCTATTGAAAATTTAATTTCAATTTCGAGACTACAGTGAATAGAATTTAATTTTTCTGCCCTTTTTTATTAAGACATTTTCGGTAGGAATTGCTTTAATTTTCCACGTGTTTTGCACTCGATTTTTATAATTTGTTTATTACAAAAATCCAATGAAAATTTGGACATTCTCATCTACGTATTTTCAACGAAATATCTTCATAAAATAAGTTGGCGAGACAATTTGCCATTGAAAAATTTAATTTGATTTTTGTTTACAGAAAAAAAAAATCTGCGAAAAATTTCGCATTTATCTCCAGAATGTCTCCAAACGCATTAAAAATTCAATAGAAACGCAGTCCACCAAATTCGCAAGTTCTTTCCATGTAATCTTTTCGTACGTCATTCATGAAATAATCATCTCTCCAGTTGTCTCGCCTCCCCTCTGAACCCCCATCTTCACTTTTTACATATATTTTTCTCATTCTGCCCCTTTCATCTCTTTTTATCCCAGTCCCCAGGCGATTTAACGGAACCTCCCAGGGTCGTATCCATTTTTTTCTCCGTCTGGTCTTATTTCATCTCTTATCTCTCCCACCCCCCTCTCGTTACTCTCCACTACCTCCCGCACACCGGCCGCTCCCTTTATTTTTTTTATTTTCAACACATATTCACTTCATTATTACACTCTCATTTTTTCTCCCATGATTTTTGTTTCATATCCTCGAGCACAACGTCATATCGCGCTGAAACAGTGGCGTCGGTACACGGTAAATATATTAGATAACCTACAAATATTTCTGTTCCCAGGTTTATTTAATTCAAATTTCTCATTTATTTATTTTTTTATTATTTTTCACCATTTTTCATCTTTTCAAAATTTAAAAAAATACATATATCTCAATCCAAACATCCGGGGATCCCCCGACGCCCCACGTCCAACTGTTGGCGTCCATTTTGTGGAGGCTATCGGAAGACCCGGGGACTCCCCTAACTATTCAAAAATGGTCAAACAACGCAGCCTCACTTTTCCTCTCATTTTTTAATTAAATTTTAAAATCATCCGATCTGAATAATTAATTGTTGATTTCACTTGCAATTTAACACTCTTAATATTTATACACAATATCAATAATATATACTTGTGTATATATATTCTCGTTTATTAATAGTTTGGATATGAGTAAGGATTTCTTCCTTTACATTATAATGATCATAGAAGCAATTGATAAATAACTTAATAAATAATTGCATGACTGGTAATGACGTGCTGAGTATAATAAATAGTGTTTTTTTTTTTTCATTTAAAAATGTTCAATAATATCGACTTTCGTGCCATTGATAAAATTGTTAATAATTATTCACAATAATTCAATCATCAACCGAGACAAATAATAAATACTTCACAATGATATTTGGCGGTTCTCCCTACTGTCCACGTCAGTTAATTTAAAAAAAAATGACAATATTAATAATAATATAATAGTGATATTTTTTCAGTAATAATCATGGCAATTTAAGAATGGCAATAATAGTAATAAATATATAATTTTTTTTTTTCAAAATTCTTTTTTCCCCACTCCATTCCTATGTCAATAATAATCCATTGATAACTAATAACTAATCATTGGGATGACCTCACGCCGATACCTGATTTGTTTTCTCAATCATTATACCCTCCTTAACTCCCTACACAATAGAACGACTGATTCATTCCATTATTTAGACGCAAATATAAAGTAGCAAAGGTATGTTTTTTTTTTTTATTTTTTTTTCCATCATTTTTTCATTCATCTTTTTTTATTATTAATAATTAATATGTTACTTCAAGAGGCCATGACTAGACATTCAATCGTTTACAAGTTAAATGCGCTTACAATTTAATAACAAGATGTCGGCGTGCGACACCATCAAAATGGCCGACGCAAAAACACTCGAACTTACGTAATACTACAACCTTACTTTCAATATTCTTTTTTTGTTTTCATTTATGTATTTTTTTTTTTTTTCATTTAACTTTACTTAAACATTAACTTAATACTTTAACTCTCTAAAAATTACTCAATGATTCTTCCCATCATTTTTTGTCACTCTTCAAATATAATCCGTCACTCTCTCAGTTCACCATTTGGAAGGGGAGGAGGGGTAGTTAGGGAAATGATAATTAATTGAATGAAGTAATGATACGCTCAGCTAACACGATTATACAGACATTTGGAATACTGGAGGCGTTTGTTTCTGTTTCTTATCGATTAGGTTAGGTTTACAGCTGGATTATCACCAGAAATATAATTGAGGTCGGGCTCACTGACCCCTCGAATAATTTTCCATGCGCCTCGAAACAAACCCTAATCTAGAAAATTATCCGTACATCTAAACACTTATCGATTATGAGGCTATACACCCGTGATAATTAATCATAAAACTAATTGAACTGTCATACTCTCAACTCGGGGCTTCTCACCACAACCGTCTGCATGTACGCACTGATAATGACTTGCAGTAATAGTTATCTTGTTCAACAAGTCCACTGGATACTGAATCTCAATCCAGTGAATCCTCCGCAGAGAGAATTAAATATTTCAAGTTACTATGGCCCTGAGACTGGTTACTATGGAGCATAGTAGCATAGTAGCTTACGATAGAACACATGATTATATCACTATCGTCAGCATTTGTTGCAATCACCAGTTCCATAAACTTTTGCTACGTAACTATAGTTACATCGGGAAAGTACTATGCATGTTCCGTTATAGTTGCATAGTAATTACCAACACGATGTTATATTTTAACGGTCACAGGATATCATACATAATATGTGAGGCCCCATAGTAGTTACTATGCAACTATAACTATAACTATAGTTGCATAGTAGAGCTTTCCCTATGATGTCCTACCACTATTCGAATAGTAATTCTTGCCATATCTCACATAGTAGAACTATTCGTGGCCTGTGATATTATTCTACTGAGCGACGTCATGAAAATTACTATGTAGGCCAAGTAAAATCCCCCCAATTAAGGCGGCATAGTTTCTTCTATGACTATCTTCAATTCAACTATTTAATTCTCTCAGCGTCCGTCAGTGTTACCTACTCCATAGTGGAGAATCCCCTCCCACTCGCATCGCGCGCAGTTACAGTCCCCTCTACCCGCTCGCTATTCCTTCGCTCTAAGGAGTGGGGGGGTTAGCGTAAGCGCCCGTTTCTGAAGTCAAAACCCCGGGAGGGGAGCATGTACGGAGGGTTCACTGTACCAAGCCCCTCACTATAATCCTCTCAGTGGCAGAAACAGCCCAAATGTTGAACTATTAAATTCTCCCCTGTCGTCTTTTTAATTCTCTGTTTGATTGATTGTTGGATAAGCATTTTACAGAATAATTATGCGTTGGCTGATCGAAATTTTCCCTCTTATTATTCTTTGATTTTTCAGTCTTACCGAAGATTAAAGCATGCGTTTCTTAAATATACATTCAATATGTTTATTTATTTTATTTTTTTTTTAGATTTGGATTTTTGTTTCTTGTGCCAGAGGGAGAGAAAAGGGCAGGAGTGGGCATTAGTGATTTTTTTTTCGGGGGTTTTTCGTGGACATTTCTGTTATCAAAAACCACGATTCGCGGCGTTTATGCTCGTCCAATCGTGTGATTTTGTTATTTCAACAGGGGGAGGGGCCTCGTGGGGTTCAGATACAAGAATAATTGAATTGGTGGCCCTCTGGGGGTTGCATCGAGGTCACTGATAAAATTCGACAAATCCCCGCGGTCTCTCTCTCTCTCTCCCTCTCTCTCTTTGTCACATTTGGGGTAAAATTACATTTGTGCAGCGGTGGATATTAAAATTTGGCTCCTTTTTCAGGGGTAGTTGGGGGGGAGAGAGCGTCGACGCAACCCCAAGCAGTTTAAAAAGTTGAGATATCTCTCAATTGTCTTCTCGTCGGTAAACGACAATTTGATGCAAGTTCAATTCACTTATAATATATATACCATATATGCGTGGATATAGTATATATACTACGCACATTAATACATATTCCACTTAGGTACTAGTAAACGATCACTCGCACTACAAGCGAAATAATTAGTTCAGTATTATTACTCCAATCAATAGTATTAAATACCAGTGGTTTTTAGAAGGTATTTTTTTTTTTTAAGACTATACGATAACTAGGCATGCAACAATATGGAGCGTTACGATTTAAAAATATTAATCCAACTTTTAACCCCTCGATTATCAAAACTTTTCACATCTTTTGGATTTTATTTCTCGTGTTCTTTTTTTTTTTTTTTCATTTTAAAAATTTTTTTTTTTCTTTTGACATTCTCTCAAATAATGTAACAGTACTTGGGCCCGGGGGAGAGTGTATTCAATTATCAAAGAGTCGCCGCGCGCCGCTTACTCAAGCTCATCAAACACGCAATTTTAGTTTGTAATTTTTTTTTCTTTTTTTTCTTCATCGTTTGGATGTCGTTTTTTGGCTCGTCATGCGGACGAAATTTTCGTACTTCTAATCTAAAATCCATTAAACATCTCGTTGCAATTCACGGCGTCCTCGGTACATACACATGCGAACGTACAAAAATATATATGTCATCTATTCGAACGCTAAATACCTAAAAAACGTCGTTATAACCAGTAATTCATTTTTTTTTTTTATCATTTTGCCGAGCGCCAGAATGCAATAGTTTTTAATCATAGTATGAGTTATAGTCAAAAACACCCTCAAATCGCCGCCAATGTGTCATCGATGATTTTGGTTCTCTTTTCGATTTTGGGGGATGGAGAAGGGGGAGGGAGAGCATTCTCTGGGATACTGGGGTTACTGCGCGTTTTTTTTTTTTCGGGGCCATACACACTCGCAGGGCATGGAGAGTAATTAACTCGGGTTTTCATAATTTTTGCCGGGGTTTTTTTTTTTATGTTTGCGCTTGTGGCCTGTGGTTTTTGTTCGTTGTTTTGTATTTTATGGTGTATTCTCTAACGAGAAATCCAACACGAATGAAGATAGTCAAAATTTTATGATTGCGACGAGTGTGTACGGCAGCCCTCGCGGGGGTTAGCAATTTTTTTTTTTTACTCTGCATCCCCGGTACTCATAGTTTGTCCAGTCACATTTTTTTACCCACTGGTATTCGGGTTATTTTTACTTGTTTTCGAGGGCTTTTCCGGGCAAACATTTTTCCGCGTTTCTCTCGTGTAGGCAAATTAGGAGAGAACTTTAATTTTTTTATGGCGAGGGGGAGGGAGGGGGGTGAGTATGGATTTTTTTCCCGGGTTGTTAGGGTTTAAGGAGAAATTTTATACCTGAGAAGAAGTTGTAGCGCATTTTAATCAGTTGCACGTGGAGGGAGAATTGGTGACAGATTTTATTACCCAATGAAACGATGGGAGATTTATTCTTTTAGTGGTAGTTTAATGACAGTCATTTTGTGAGATCATTCGTCGTCTTCTATTTTCTGGAGCGGAAAAGCATTCGCGAATCGAGAAGAAACACTTGTCTCTATAAATAGTAAAATTTGAAGTTAAAAATAAAGTCGAGAGTGTGAGTTGATTTTTATTTTTCTTGTCTTTTGCGTATGCAAATTAGAATCAATGTCGTCAGTTTTTTTATGGGAAAAATTATGGGAATGCACGGGTATCGTTGGGCTCTCTCGTGTCTCAATGGTTTTATGGGGATTTTATACCTGGGGAGAGATTCTCGTGCATTTTAATCAGTTGCAGGTGGAGGGAGAATTAATAACTAGGAGATTTTATTGTCTAATGAAATGGTGATTTGCTGGGGTTGAAGAATTATTCGCTCGATAGTAGGTGGATGACAATCATTTTGTTCTGCATTTATTGCATTCTATTTTCTTATCGAAAAGTGGCTCACTAGTCGAGGAAAAAATTTTGATAAGCAATTACAAAAGCGAAACTTGAAATAAAAATCAAAAACGGGGGATTACCAATTGTTGTTTTGTAATTGTTCTCTCGTTGATTATTCAAAGGAATTTAAGGTATTGTATAATTTATAGTTAGGAATACAATCGCGAATGGAGGATACCAAAAAATAATCCAAAAATCGAAAGTTGATAAGAATTATATGGTAAAACAAATAATCAAATTATTAGTATTTTCGTTCTTTCGATGTTAAAAAATCCTGGGACGCGGGAGTACATTCTGGAGATCTTTTCTGGTGTCTATAAAATATTTTTCGAAATTTTTTACTTCGGGAGAGATTCACATGCACTCCAATTCCCGGAGATCTTAACGGAATAGTAATTTGTTTCACTGAAAGAATTATTTTCTCTTTGATAATTAACAGAAAATCATCCTCAACAATTGATCTCATTCTACACGTCCTAATCGAAGATAAAGTCCTGAATTATATAAAAAAAAACACAAGGAATAATGTAAAAATAGAGATTGAAAAAAAATCTACTCATTACTTACTTGTAAATAAAAAAACGTTGGAATGTTCACACAGCATACATTAAACCTCGAGTAACAAGCTCCCTCAAAGGTGTCAAATGCAATGACTAGATACAGTAATACTACATATATAAAATCAAAGGTAGATGGAATGTACAAGAAATCACAAGTTGCAGTAAAAAAATTGAATCACGTGTGATATGTATGGGACATGAAAGGGTTCAAACTCAATGAAAGGAAAACTCTGAGAACGGAAAAAAAAAATCCTCGAGCATTTCCGAGGTTTTTCAAATTGCGTGAAATTCATGGAAACATGAGCTTCAATCGATATTTCCACCTCAGCATGAACTCTCGCGGGATTTGGAAACGGCTGGAAACTGGGAAATAGAGTGCAGGGACTGGTTCATCGAAGAGAAATGAAAAAAAAAAAAAGGCAATCAGGATGAGAAAAAAAAACACCGAGTAGTGAAAAAAAAAACACAAGGCCAGGTAATATGAACTGAAAATATTATTAAAAAGCATTTTACAACAAAAAAATAACTAAAAAAAGAAACAAACAAAAATACGATTTACATTTTTAAATTAAGAACAATTCGGTTGTATCCATTAAAAATAATAACATAACAAACCGTACAAAAAAAGAAGTTGAAAGAGAGGTTTTCGTTGTTTTGTTCTTTTCTTAATTTTTTGTCATTTATAATAATTACTGAACAACGCAAGTTATCTATTGATCAATGAACTATCGGAAATTATCTTAATTTTTGTATTTTTAATTTGCCTTCATTAATCGCCAACCCATTTTAATCAAGGGCTGATGTCTCGATGGCTAGCTGGCGCTGAGGAATTTCTTTAAGAATTGATACATCGAATTTAATCAACGGTTGTAATTAATGATGAATTCATTGTTGGGAGAGAAAGTGAGCCGAGGTCGTCCCACGTCGTTCATCGAGTATAAAAACTAAAGTACAGGAATAAAATGTTTCATCTTATTATCATTAGGAATTTCAATTGGAATAAGAACGAACTGTCAAGGGATTTCCAGGGTATTACTCTCTCCCCCGATAACTTCTAGAAATAAATTCGAAAAACGCTGGAAAATCATTGCAATAATTCACCATCAGTTATTCATCACAACCCCAGTGAAACATAATTTTCATTAATCACTTAACTGCTGAATAAATAAATTACCGAATTATCTTTAATTCTTGTTTAACGCCACTTTGGTGCAATGAACTAATACATTTAATCAGGAATTGAACCATTGTTTTTAATCAATAATTTGAGGTCATGGAGTGAAAAATAAACAAAAATTACTCATATCCACACAACACACACGCGTGAAAAGGGAAAAATCATAAATTTAATAATAATTAATGTAAATGAGAGTATTTCATTCAATAATTTATGTACAAAATGGTGTCACTGGACCTCGTATAAACCAGATTTTTCTTCATTTTGTAAGTACTCGAAGATTCAAAAAAAAAAAAACTTTTACTTCTAATTGGTCACCAATAAGAGATATTGAGATTGTGACAATGAACAAAAACTTATCACTTGTGAATAAAGTATTGGAGAGAAAATGTGAGCCCCTAAGGGCGTCGAGGGAAAAAAGAGATTTGAAATTTTCCGGTCGTCTGACTCACTCACTCGAGCGTCCTGAATCGAGGTCGCACGTCGACTCGGGACTCTTGGGAATGATAGAAAAAAAATGGGAAATAATCTTGGGTGATGAAAAAAAAGAACATTGCCATACTTTACTAAAAATTACAAAAATAAAGGGAGATCTTTCAACTTTATCTTTGATATCTAGCCGGCATCGATTTCCTTTCTTCCTTCACATAAAACTGTTCGAAATAAAGAGAAGACTTGGTGGGTGAAAATATCAAATAAAAGACCTATTTTTCTGCACTGTTCTTGCCAGCTAGCCTCGCAGTCTTATTGATTGAACCTAGAAAATTTGTTCTTTACCTCAAATTGAAATCATATACACCAATAATTTGTTGGGGCAGTGACACAATTCATCGTGAAATTGATAAAATAATACAATAATTAATAATACTACTACAATAAAAAATACACAATAATTAATGATTGTAAATTGTTTTAAACATGCATGAAGTCGTGACAAACCAAAACGTTCATATCATATTTTTGTCGCTCAGTTCACTCGACTCATCCAACAAAATATATTAATACTATTTTTTCATTTTTCGTTCAATCATTTTGAAAGGGACAAAAAATTGTGTGACAATTTTAAAAAATTCTATCCACCACTTTCGCTTATGCAAAGTCCAAGGTTTTATCTATTCCCAACACATACTGTTTTCATCCTGCACTGATGTCATAGACAATTTAAATCTTAATGTATATTTAAAAAATTCAATCGAACAAAACAAAATTCATAATGAAATAAAAAAAAAAAATCCTTCTCGATACGAATAGTGGTCAGCAGTCACGTTGAATGATAATTGACGGGCGAGGAGTAATAATACAATTGATAACAGAGAGAAAAATAATTGGAGAATTCCTTAAAATACTTAATCCTTTCGCATCTCAATTTCACTACAATCTACCAACTACAATAAGAAAAACGGGTGCAAAATGGAAAGTTCAGAATTCTTTAAAACTATCAAAATAGAACAAACATCATTATTCTCGAGGACTCCGGCCCAGTCGATAAATTCATTCTCGAATTACGAATAAAAAAAAAAATCTGCAGCTTCCATTCTGCCCCCATCTCTAACTACACTGTGAGAAAAAAAAATAAAACAACCAAACAAACAGGCTTTCATCGCCACTGGAGGGAGGGAGGGTATAAAAAAATAATTAAGCACACGACGAGGAGAACCGAAGTGGCAACAGAAAGAGTTAATCAAACAATTTTTGGTCAATTTCAAAGAAAAAACAGCTCAAACTCTGCCAAATCGTCTCCCCTGACTCCCACATGACCGCCGACAGAAAAAAAAAGTCCATGAAAAAGTAGAATGTCATGTGGGATTTGTGCACTGAAGACAAAAGTGAAACTTACAAAAGAGATAATAGATCAAAAAAGAGGTGAGAAAAAAATTACTTTGTTGATTGGACACTGTCCATCTCGTCTCTATCCTAAATGTAAAACTATAAAAGAGAAATTACAAGTCTCAGCAAACGAGGATTGTTCATCAGCAATTCAGGCCACTCTCGTCCGAGGTATAACACATTTTAAAAAAATGATCGAATAATATTATCAATAAACAACTAATCATCTATCGGGGAATTGAATAGATCAACTTAAAGAAATCAACGATCAGCGTTCGTCGCTCGCTGGACGAATGTTCAGAAGTAATAAATCGATGACTACCCAACGATTGACGCGCGTCTGAGGAACTCGATGACGATGAGAATTAAAAAAAAAAATGAAAACAGGGTCAAATCTTGCTGGGGTCAAGAGTCTTGACCCTCGTCCCGTGTTTATGCTCGTCCTTTGAAACGAGGAGGAAAAAAAAATTGCGAAAAAATGAGGGTTGAGGGTTGCAAAAAAAATGTGAATGGAAGGTTTTTTTTTTTTGTTAATCTTTGTCCTCTCCTCGACCCACTCTGCGCACACGAGAGAAGTACGAGTGGTTATATCGAAAAAGTGGGATTATAACGCAAACGTGGCTGGACAGGTCTCTCACAAGGGCTCCCGAGGTGAGGAAAATGTAACGAGGGATGAGAGAGAAAATAAGAAACCATGGGTGGAAACACGCTACGACAGTTAACCGGTGATTAATGACAGTAAAAAATAATATTGGATAAACATTTTGTCGTTTCCAGAGACACTCAAGAGGTCCAGATTTTCGTATTACCGAAAAATCTCTACCAGCCGCTTACTCGGTGGACGACTTTAATGGTAAATCTCTGGAATTGCAATGGCTCAAGGGATAAAATGGTGGGGAAAAAGGGGGGGGGGGGGGGGGGGACAACGCGGGGGGTGGGGTGGGGACACCACGGTAGGAGTTCTCGGGGGGGGGGGGGAGTGACTAGCGGCGGCGAGCTCTACAACTAAACAACAACAACAGTATTTTCAGTTATAACAACATTAACAAGTAAGTTTTCGCGCGTGTGTACGTGTTTTTCATTCATTGTCTCGGGGATTTGTTTTCCTTTTTTTTTCCTCATTTTTGTTTGTGTCTCCGAGTCCGCCTCTCCTATCATTTTTGTTTTAATTTAAACCTTCACATTATTTTTTGTGCGTGTGTCAGGGAGTTACTCATTCTCAGTCCCCTCAAGAAGAGAAACATAAACAAATTACAAAAAAAAAAAACGAACATAAAAAAAAAAACAGATAAGTTCACTGGCAAAAAATTCACAGCGTGGATGAGGCGTCTTGACGAGTTTCCCTGGCGGCGCGCGTCACTTTATCAGCATGAGCCTGATGATTACCGATGTTGCAGCTAGACTGTGAACGTCTACCAGTTGTTGCTGATGAGATCGTTGGTAAATTACGATGTAATTGTGATTTGTATCTATCACACTTTTGTCTTGTTGCATTATCGTCAACGTTTTCACATATGGATCTGAAGTATTGTAACTTTCCCTTAAACGTTGACTCACGATGAGCCTGTGCCCATCATCCACGGCTCTACATGCCAATTGGTGGTACTTGTACATAACGATATATATAAAGTCGATAGTCCTTGCTGGCAAGTACAACTGAACCATCATCCATAAGTGCAACATCAAAGCACTGTGCATGCTTGACTTTGCTCTCAAGTGCTGACACAAGTTGTCCCTCTTGTGTAAATATCGTTAAATTGAAATTATTGTGATTATCAGCAATAAGTATTTCACCAGCTGCATTAATACCAACGCCAATGGGATAATTTGTTATACCCTCACCCCCAATTTGACGAAGATAAGCACCCTCATAATTGAATACCTTGACACAGTGTGCACGATTGTCACTGATGAATATCTCCTGTTTGTCATTGACAACAACCCCATTAGGAAATTCAAGATGCTTTGAGCAGCCAAATTTCTGGAGTACATTGCCAGCCTGATCGAATATTATAACTCTCATAACTTTACACTCCACAACAACAATACGCCCCTTAGAATCAACAGTAACACCGCGCGGATGTTGCAGTATATTGGCACCAAATTTACGTACAAATTGTCCATACTGATTGTAAATCTGTATCTGATGGGTTGGTGAACGTTCAGTAACAATAATATCACCAGACGGACGTACAGCTGCAACACGATTTGGATACAGTAATTGTCCATCGCGTTTACCACACTCGCCAAATTGAAATTTGAAGCGTCCCTCTTTGTCGAATATCTGAATTCTGTGATTATTGGTATCAGCGACAATGATATTCTGCGCATTAACAGCTACCCCAGATGGTTCCGTGAATTGTCCTTCCATAACTCCAAATTCACCGAATTTGCAGTGATAAATCATCTTCTGGCGTTTAATCTGCGACTTTGGTGGAAATATAGCAGCAGCCGACATGAGCTTCGACGTAAGATCGAGGACGGAGTCGGCTGGTCCATTGGTCGTTGCCATTGAGAAATGATCATTTGTGGTTACTGAGTATGTATCACTGCCACCATTGCTCCACTTCTCGTATGGATTATTCATGCCATTAAGATTGAGATCACTGATTGTAGTTGAGAATGGACCGAGACTGTTAACAGAGCTGAAACGTTTTGATATAACGTTACTCTCGAATGATGGTGGCGATGTTGATGCACACGTTGAATTCGACACAAGTCCATTGCTGTAGGGCCGATCAAGCAAAAGACCACCCAATGAGCCAGCACTGCCAGGGCCACTGCTTGCATTGCTACTATTACCACCACTCGATAAAGCCGTTGGTCTTGCGATTGGTGGCTGCTTACTTGGTCCAACACTGTTGCTATCTGTGCTGCTACGCACATAGCCAAATGTATTTCTAACGCCCACCTGAATTGCCTGATAATTGCTGACAAACTCGAGATCAGCTGATTGAGTGGAAATGTCGGGGGTATAATTGAGAAGAATCTGGAGCTTCGAGTCCAATAGTTTCTTCACCATCAGCACTTCAGTTATGGTCGTGTACTTGGTGAGTTTTTCGACAAAGTCACAGGTCTGTTGGATCTTGTCGGCCATCTCATTGGCTTTCTGCGTTACAACACCCAGCGATATCTGTTTAGCTGAGAAAACTGATTCAAGCTCCTTGAGGAGTTCTTGTTTGCGCTCCTCAAGCATTGAACGGTAGAATTGAAATGTATCATTGATCTCATTCTGTGCTTTGTGGTACTGCACTTGGAGTCTTGCAGCACCATGGTCAGCAGCTTTAACAGCCGCCCTCACATCAGCAGCTTTAGCTCTGCAATCAGCCACTGCTCTCGCCACTGACTCCAATTGCTGTGGTCCAACTTCGGAAATGTGTACGCAGTCGTGTAGTGAGCCTGGATGATCAGTTATTGTGCATTCCTTGCATACTGGCACTGTACAAGCACGACAGAAATATTTGAGTAATTCTGTCTTATGTCTTGGACAGAAGAGTGCTTTCTCACCATTTGTACCATTGCCACCGCTTATCACGAGATTTGTTCGTGACTCAGCGCTCGATTCCATCTTGGAATCACCGAGATTTAGGACTCTGTGTCCCTCGAAGCAGTGCATAAATTGGTGCGCCATAACGCAATTTGGACAGAGAAAATTGGCACAGTCGAAACAACGTGCTACAGCGTCTGATTCTGTTGATTTACAACCTGTGCACCTTACACCACGTCCAAGACGACAGTGACAGGGTCCGTCGCCCGGTTTACCCGAGTCAAGGCAGATGTCGCAACTGTCAACGTCACAGATAGCCGAATCACTAGCTGGTGGTGAGCTCCCGCTAACAGTTAGCGGGGATAGTGATACCAGGGAGCCGAGGGAATTTGCGCGTGATTCCAACGAGGGTGTCGGGGAGGCCATCTTCAGTCAACCGGCATCCCTGTAACAGTAACAAAAAAATCTACATTAGAACCTTATTTGAAGAATCCTAAACTCAGCAGTTTAAGTTAATGATTTGTGTTGTGCTGTGTTTGCTCATTGTTCATCAGTTTGACCTGAAGCTTAGACGAATGTAATGATTGAAAATTAACAATTTGGTTTAGTGGTCCTTCAACGCAATGGGTTTTGAAAGTGCTAGAATTTGGGCGGAATGTCGATGAGAAGCCATCCATTTAACATTGTATCCTTCAAGGACGATCACCACACGACAGACGACGTTTGTATCCTCCCGCATACACTCGACCCTTTAATTAAATAGCTCTCTCGGCCCCCTTGGTTATGTTTCACTCGAGTGACCCAGCACATCCTGCTACGAAAGACAGGCCAAACACGGGAGGCTATGTTGGCAGAAGAGAAAGACCAAGGTCACAAACACCGAAGGTTATCGCTCTCACCTCCGCCCCCCCCCCCCCCTTCCTCATGATGATTTTTCTCTTATCCCAAGTTTCCACGTACTGTCTCTGGTACGCCCGCATTTGAGTCTTCTGTTACCCGAGTGGATTTACGGTGGCAGTGACATGACTGTGGATCGTTAACCGTCTTGTCCTCTTTGTTTTGGACGGCGGGAGACGAAGACAAAGGAGCTGGTCCTTCAGGAATAGAGAAGAGCAATGCTCCTACATGTTTATTCAAGTTGCAGGCAACATTCGGCCGAACCTCGACCTTCGTGCAGGAATTCAACGATGCAAGCGCGAGATAGAAACAAAGTTACACTGAATTGCTGCACCTGAAGACTTGGGTAAGGGGGAATTGGATGGTTTCAGAGAAGTTGGAGATCGGGATGAAAAGGACAAGTTTGGATTATATTTTCCCATTTGTATTCTTGTAATTCAACAGTTGGCAAATTTTTTTGCTGAAAAATTAGCCTCTCAGCTTGGATGTTCTATCTATTCTCTAGGTTTTCCAAGTACATTGGAATACTCATAATCATGAGTGTTTCTCCAGTTTCCTTTTTCATCTTCTCGGGGCGGTTTTTTTTTCAATCATAAAACTGGAGTAAGAGGAAGGAATATAAAGACATTATGAGGCTTTCTTATGGTCTCTTTCAGTGGCTGATGAGAGTAGAAGACATGAGAGTTGATCTTTTAGGGAGTTAAGGTACAGACAAGATTCAGCCGAACCTCGATCATCTTGACAGAAATAAAAAATGCCAGCGCGAGATAGAGACACAATTAAACACGCTTTTTTTTTACACTTGAAGACTTCAGGAAGGGCGAATGGGATGACTTTGGAGAAGTTGGACATTGGAATGAAAATGAAAAGTTGGAAATATTCTTTTCATTTGCATTCTTTTAATTCAACAGTTGTAAAAAATTTTGCTGAAAATTATTCTCTCACCTGAGAAGTTTCTCCCCATTCTTTTGGTTTCTCAAGTACATTGGAATACTTATAAACTTGAGTGTTTCTTCAATTTCTTCTTTCAGCGTTTCGTTGTTTTTTCAACGATAAAACTGGAGTGAGAGGAAATATATAGAGAAGTGACGAGCCATCCTCGTTTTCTCTGTAAAGTGTCTTTTCACTCTTTTCTCTTGGTGCAAGAGTTGAATACTTGAGATCTTTCAGTTACCTGGGTTTTCACCAACTACTCGACAACTGCGGAAATACCTTGAGCATCGGAATCCATTCCACCCCAGTTACGGAATTGCAGGGCAATCTCTTTTTTTTTTTTAAATTTTTTACATTGGGGAAGAACGATGAATTGAAGAGATGAGATACTTTATTCCCACGACTTGATCCACAGCTCGCGTTCCTGTATCAAGATTTTTTTTTTCGTTTTGGGTGGACTGAGGCGCCAGCGGAGCGAGGCAAATCAAAATTTAACATTTCATAGATGTATTAATAATGGAGGAGCCATGGAGAACAGTCAATTCCCTCAATGGAGTGCATTGTCAAGTGTTCCCAGTTATCGGGCACTTTATAATTCTACTTTCCGAGTTTTTATGCCCGCAAATTTTACGATATCCAACATTCATGCGACAGTTCTCACTGCCTACTGCCACAACTCGTAAACTGAGACACAGATGGAACCGCATTTAGCAAAGAAGCTCTGCATAAAACTCCCAACTGTCGGCTTTGGATTTTCTTTCTTCGGGCTGTGCTCTGTTTCCCTCACAACATTTTACCCCACATCCCGCCAGTCGTAAGACTTTTCAGAGACCATTCCAACCTACCAACAGAGTGAATAACTTTTTGCATAACCCCGGCAGCCCTCCTGTATGCAAAATAGGATTAAACTGCGTGGACAGCGTCGACTTGTTGGTTTTTTTTTTTCCACATTTTTTCCTCTCTCGGAATGGATTTTTTTTTGAGATTCTACACGAGAGGATACAGGAAATATGGAGCTTTCTCGTGTGGACCTAGCCTTGGGGATTAGTTTTACGGGAACGCTCGATGAGAGGTAAAAAATTGAGGCGCAAATGGGGCACTCAATTAACTCTCTTTGAAGGAAATTTTGTGTTTTTTTATTCTTGTGGAAAACTGACGACAAAGTCCCTTACAATTTTCAGGTCGTCAGGCTGAACTCTAGTTAATGCGCACTATAGAAAAAAAAAAAGTAATTTTGGTTTGAGGCTTGAGCTCGGGAATTGAGACTTTTGGACAATTTAAATTGAGGCTCGAAAATGTAAAGTTCAGATTTTCAAAAGTTTCAAGAGTTTAAGACTTTCGAATGTGACAAATTGAGATGTTAGAATTCAATTAAACATTTCAAAAAATCTTAAATCTTTTTGCAGTTTTGAGATCACAATCGGAAGCTGTGAGGTTTAAAAATCGCAACTCGAGTTTTGTGAAATTTGTTTGCAGTCTGAAGTTCAGAGTTTCAAAAAGATTGAAGTGAATTTTTCAAATTTTAAAAACTAAAACTTTCATCTGATTATATTGAAAGCCTTCTTTGGAATTTTTTGAAATTAAAAAATAATCTCATTGAGTAGAATTCTGGCGATTGTCGATTAAAACTCATTCACTAAAAAGAGGGTTTAAAATCGTTCTTCAGTTTCATCGAGCTTTTTTCGATTAGAAAACATGACGCCCGCCTTGATAGTGGAGAGGAAAGAGAGTTAAAATGGACAGGGGAAAAATTGAGTTTCACACTGCTGCTGGTGACGTGCTAGGATGAAAGAGGAGACAGGGTGGAAAATCATTACATGCAACAATAGCTCACAAATTCACCACAATCCCCTCGAGGTGTTACTGAACATTCTTTTTTTTCCCCCCCACTTCAATTGCGAGTCGAGTTCCTTTTCTATTCGCGGGGGAAAAAAGTTCCCCGGGGGGGCGGGAGGTTTTCTCTCTTGTTCAAAAGAAAATTATAGCTCGTCCTGTCGTCCACACCTACCACCCACCACTTTGATCTGCGATATTCATGGAGGAGGGGAACAACAGCTGTTCCTTGACCTTCAGGGTGTATAAAGTTTTTTCCGCGATTCAGAGGAAGTCCGAGGATTCTCATAACTATTCTTTTTTTTAGGGGAGAGAGAGAGAGTTATGGGGGATGTGACACAGATTTCAGGAAAGTTGAGAAACAGTGGAACTACAGAATTTATGATATTTTTTTTTATATGAAACACTGTACGCTATTTGTTGCTGGAGAGTTGAGATGAATGAGGAGAGAAGTTGTTTTTTCATCACGCTGTGTCGGAAAAGTAACTTTTCATTCACTCTCCGCTTTGCGTGTGCTTTTTCGACGCATTGAGATGAAATAGTATATTTCGTAACAAGTGAAAAAAAATGGTTTTTGGCGAGTGGGAGGTGATATAATCCCACGAGTCAAAAACCACTTTTTTCACGTGTTACGAACTAGTATATTTCGTTACGAGTGAGACGGAATTTTCACGAGTGTGAAGTTGG
>JAPYZN010002972.1:0-10505 GCA_030522865.1 Psyttalia lounsburyi | reverse complement strand
TCGTCTTAAAAATCGGCGAGGCCTCCAGATCGGCTCTGCGGCGTACTGAAGACATGTAAACCTATTTATTTTTCAAGGTCGCTCTTTTAAAGAAAAAAAAATACTAGTACCGAACCGCTTCAAAGGTGGAATCGCAAATTACGCTGAAGCTCGATGTTTTACAATTTTTCTTTTAAAAATTTGTTGGATGTTACAAATAGGTAGACTTAAAATATGGACAGATGTTATCGGAATTTACAAATCTAAAATTATAAACGAAGTTTATGGAATCGTGATTGTCGGTGATTTCGAGTGTAACGTACGCTTTAGTTTGAAGCATAAAATACGCTTGGGAAAGGGTAAAAACGCGACTGAAATTAACTGGGATATAACTTTTCCATATCAAAGGCGCATTTTCCCCGGTAAAAAGTGATTGGATTTAGCAGTAAGTTCGTTACCTCACATGCGAAAGTTGTGAGTTCAAAATCCGGCAGCTGCGATCGTCATTGCAGTATATCCTCATTGGATCTGAGCAATGTGCATTAGTGATAAAGAAAGAGTAAATTAACTGACAAAAGGGACATTTATTTATTACACAATAGTCACTACGACTATTACAATAATATAACAGCAGTGTGATGTCTGCACATTTAATTTTGATGGAATTAGGGAACTAATAATGTGTTTATCTTAAGTAGACGAGTTATTTTCCTGGAATGATAATAAGAAACGTGTGGTTCCGGAAAGTGCCGCCCCACTTACACGTTGAAAAAAATCTACTCGTAAAGTACGATTTTGGAATGATAAATTACGATTTTAAAAACGCGAAGGCCAAGCTCAAAATCGTATTTTACGATCCCAATCTCAAAAAAAATGTAAAAATTGTGCCAAATAAATGAAAAACAAAAAACTTCTCTGAATGATTGGAAATCTTTGAGTTCTTGGACATATTCAGTTATTTAATATTGGAATATGGCAGAGATCAAATAAATAATTTAGACGACTCCGCTAAATATTTTATTTAAAATAAACTTTATTTGGCACGAGGAAGGCACGACTGTTCTACTAGGCAGTGGTCGAAAGACTAAACTATAGTAAAATAAGTGACCCTTACTGACAAACCCATGGAAAAGTTAATGACACTAGAGGACAGAACCTTTCTTCAAATTTGGACACATATCTCGGATTAAATCGCTCTTGTGTTTGCAGTACAATCGCTCATAAATGAGTCCCTTGCCAGAAATCAGTTTTCCCCAAGGTCATAAATATTTGTCGAGTAGTTTTTGGACAGCTGTGAAGGTATTCTCGTATATTCCAAAATTTAAGCCTAACTGCTTAAAATTTATTTAAGGAAATCGGACAACATGCGATTAAAATAATTTACGATTTCAATGTGGCAATTAATCATTTTAATACTATAATTTACAATATCAAGACCATAAGTTTTTAACCTGTAAAAAAATCGTTAATTACGATTTAAGACTTGTAATTTGCAGTTAAAAAAATAGTAATTGACGAGTTAAAAGTCGTGAATTATGGTTTAAAATTTGTTATTTATTATTCAAAAATTATTTTCCATTCTAGTATTCTCGTAATTTCGGCGTATTTTTCTGTGCGTAAAACCATTAAAACACCATTACCAATTGAGTCTTGATTTCTCACGTTGTCACTGCTAATGACACGAAAATGCTTGGAGCCTACGCAAGTGGGCATTACACGTCTCAATATCACTTTCGTCATTCCTCGCTGGACATGCTGGCGATGATAAGTGTGTACCCTCTTCGCCGTGTGAAAAGCTCGATTACCGCTAAATCAAATTTTAGATTGAACAATTTTTTCGTCAATTCTGTCAAGTTTTCGTTCATTATTTCTCATCCTCGAGGATGATTGCTTGCATAATAATCCAAAAATAATAATTCCTTCCGCGAAAGCTCCTCGGGATATTATATTTCATCACAAGTTCCGTCGTAAATTTTAAACTTTTTTCACTAAATCCATTCTAATTACCTCCCAGCGACGTGTAATCGGATTTCCATTGTGACCCTTTATAAAGTGCAATTTTATTAAAAACTCCTTAATTATCAGAAGAGTGTGAAATATCGGGCAAATTCGATTGTGCGCGAGAGTAGCGTAAGCCGGTTATGCGTCGTAAAAATTTGATGAACAATAATTGTTAAAAACGAGTAATGTTGCAGGAGAATTAATTTCTCGGTCTTTTTTCCAAATGTAAAGGTAATTACGTCTGAAACTCTAATTTTACTCCAAATTCTATCAAAGATTACAGCTAATGCTGATGATTACTGATTGTGGAAGAATTCACATTGGTCTGTCTTGTTTACTTGTTTCATTTAATCCAATTCAATTTTACTAGTACAATTGACATGCCTTTAACCATACTGTCACAAAGATATATAAATTCTGGTTAAAAGTGACTCCGAGTTCATTTAATATTTTACATTTGATGTGTTAACGAATAATATTATTTCTAGTCTGATAAATTCTTGTTCTGAACATTAATATTTTTTATGGTCCTCAAAATAAAATAAATGAGGCACAGTTTTTCATTGAGATAAGATATGTTATCAGTTACTTTTTATATATTTTTCGTGTTTACTTCACTAATGAATAAAAAAATTATATTAAAGTAGATGATATTTGAAATAATGGAAGTCTTCGTATTTTTCACTGATACTTTTGATAAGATATAAATTCCTTCAATTTTATCGAATGATTTGTTTTTACCGATTAAATTGTGAACTATTCACTCTCGCTTGATTAGTCACTTTGGTAGAATAAATTATAGAACTTTTATAGATAATAATTAGTGTTTTTTCTCTCCGTTTGAAAACCCATTCAATTCAGTCATTACTCAATCGTAATTTGGAGATAATACCATAATTCTCTTATCAAATTTCATAATTAGGTTATCAACCTTTTAAAACTTTACTTACCATGAATTAGGGCGGTATAATGTGATCTTTTTATAGAAATTTTAGCATCCAGAGTTTTTTATTTTTCTCTGAATTTTTAGACTTAGAAAATCACTTCAATTAAATTCATTCATTTTTTAAATTAACATAGCCTTGTAAAATTGAGAGAGGAATTCCTTGGCATTATTACAAAACGAAAAATTAAACCATTCATATTCTTGACCATATATTTTTTAAACTATTCATATTATCAACTAAAAAACACGTGATATAATCTCCTAAACACAAGATAGTGTGTCGTATGGCTTAATATTATTTGAACAGAAAGAAATTATAAAATCATAATAAATAATCAGATAACAGAAAAGCTGTTGATTGATAAACGATAGTGTATTCTAGTCTTGGGTCTCGCCCAGTAATATTTGAATTATTTACACCCAGAAATCGGTACCCGTTTGTTCTCTTAAATTTTTTATCTGTTCATCAATCAGACTAAACTTTGCTCAAGTACAGATAGCGAGCAGTAAAATTGAATTCTCGTTACTTTTGACAACCCAGATTTATCATCCAGAGACTTCCGCATTTCACGGATCATTGAAAGTTGGAAAAATCGTTCTATCCGAGTCCAAATCCAGGACGATGTATCCCTAGAAAGTTGTGTGGCACCCTCCATTGCCGAAAATCGAGAAAACAGAGGAACAACCCTCCAAGGTATTTACCGACATATTGCGCCATCCTGCGGTAGTGTACAATACTAGGGCTTCGTAAAAAGTGAAACTAGAAAAGGAGAGGAACCAGTGGGAGTGGGATTTCAGTGGTGGCCTCAATCGCCGGCCAATACACGAGACTCTAATATCAGAACTCAGTGGGACTCGTTCCAAGAAAGATCGCTGGTTCGGAGTCGTTGATTTTTAACTAAAGGAGATTATATTTGAAGTTTACTGGTATAATTAAGAGGTGGGGAGGCGAACGTGTTTGATTGCCTCTTGCCAAATCACAACGTGGGCAACGAATAACATACAGAATGACGATGTATTTGAAACTGATTGTGAAGCGAAGAAACCAGGGAGGATGATAATAAGTGGTATGTGATAATAAATCATGTAAACTATATTTATCATTTTGAACCATTGTAAATCACAATAATTTATTCAGTTTTTTTTCTGCTCTTTTTGGATATCGAAGAAAGGCATGTGCTGTGCGGTCAAGAGCAGTTATTGGTGCAGTGGTCCAATTGGCACGGACACTCTGCATTCGGGGAAATACTCCAGTGGACCTCGAAATTATGGGAATAACCCGTCGACCTTCCCCGAAGATATTTGGCCTCGTCTCTCCCAATTGTGTCTTTCTCCAAGTGCCTCAGTGCTCAGTGCTTTAATCGTTCGCCCTTAAGCCATCGCTTGAAAAAAAAAAAATAACAAACATCTGCTTTCCAGTATTTACTCGCAACCACTCAGTAATCCACTCATTTTTTAATATTTTTTAACGAAGAAGGAAAATAATAGAGACCGGCATCCGATTCTCCGGATATCCGTCTCTGACTCGGCTCATTTGTTATCGTCATGAACCACTTTTTGCATCTCCGCAGTCGTGTTCTGCAGAGCCTTATACTTGGCCTCGTCGTTCTCACCTTTTACACCTATTACCGGACAACGCTCGATGATTATCGTCCGGTCATTCGGCCTATTGTTATTGGTGAGTAGTATAATGATTGGTAAATACTCAATGTCAGACAAAAATTAGATTTGCACACTGAAAGAAAAAATTACTTTTGAAGTAAAAATTACACGTGATAGAAAAAGAAATTCTTTTGTCAATTGTTGAGGTTGTAAAATTTTATACTTAATCTTGTTTTTATAAGGAAAAATTCAACGTTTTTCATTTTTGCTCTATTAAGGCACTCTTTATTTGGGAATAATTTCAGGCTAAACTTGAAGAGTTCGTACCTACTTGATAAATTAGGTTATTCAAGTTCGTTAGTCTTAGAACCACATTTTTTTTTCAACTTAATTATTGCTTTGGTTTTTTAAAGGTAAAAAATTGAAAAATTCATTATTCAATCTGGGTTTGCATTTTAATAAAAAATTGATATTTTTTTTCCACTAGATGTGAAACTATGAAGATATTTCATGATCTATTTTGGGTAAGAAATATATGAAATACAAAATTTAAATCTGTCAAATAAAAATTTGAATAATACTTATTAATAATAACGTTTCCATGGCAATTTAGTTGCACAATTAAAAAAAAATTTTTAAATCAAAAACCGCCGCGCATGCCTTAATGGTCGAGCACATTTAATTATCTTGAACAAAAAATTATTCAAAAAATCAATCATTTGATCTAGTTCTTCCATAAATTCAAGTATTTATTGTTGTGTATTATTACGTGTCATAAAAAAATGAATGGCTTGCGGGAATTGTTACTGTACTGATCTGATTGGTCACCTAGCACTTCCATTATCAGTTTGAATGCATAGAAATCAATATCTAAGTCCTGAAAATAAAAATTCTCAAGATAACATAGACTACCAGAATTTCTGGGAAGACTTATATTTTTGAAAACTGTTGAGTATTCTCTTCAAAGAAGCGAATTATATCCTCTCAAGGTTATTTTTCTCTCGTTGAGAAAATCTAATTATTTATCTTTAGATTTTACGAGTTTTGAGATTGGCGACCGAGTAGTTCCTCTTGGAAAATAAATCTTTGGTCAATGTAATTTTTTCTTTCTGTGTAACAAGGCTTTTAATTGAAATTTTGTCTACGTTTATTCAATCTGTATTCAACACAAGACATCGTGAACATGAACATAGAATTATGGCATTATAATTACACTGTGAACAAACTTGAGGAGAAATTACTGGAAAAATTGAGTAATCGCGGAGCGAAATCCCGTTATAGGTCTCCTTGATTAACGGTGGATTTATTCCGTTTGCTTAAAAAATTGACTGATTGTTAGATAATTCGTTCTCCAACGGTAACATTTAGCGTCTGGAATTCCATCCAAATTACGACATTGAACGGTGATAATTATTCAATGTCTGGGAATCTTTCTATAACGCCTATTTCCTTTCCCCGGCAGTAAACAGTACATCTTCACTTTCGCCCATTCTTATACTAGTGTCATCCTTTTTTAAAAATCCTCGAAGTGAGAACTTATTGTTAATATTATCAAGAATTTTGCTCGAAACTTTACTGGATAATTTACTGGATAATTTCCTTAACTTGAAACAAATATTTGTAAGATCATTACAATTACTTACCCATTATTTCTCACAACAATACTATTAAAAATTTCTTATATGATCGCAGGTGTATTACCTTCCCCCAAAAGTGTCAATAATCTCCCAAACACCAGTGACGTATCATCAAAGCCCCCGCAATCATCAAAAAATGCAATATTGGAGCCCGTCCCGCCGAACGTGACGGCCAGCCACAATTCGACCTCATCAATAGGCTCAACATCCATATCAACATCTCAGGGTGTTTCGTCTTCCGCAAGTACCTCGATCAACCTCCCCAGCAAAGCTCCAACCCTCCACTTGCCAAAAATCGCGGACACCAAGTTACCAATTTCCCAAAATGACACAGCTGGTGCCATATATCCAGGTGGACATGACGTGACATCCCAAGAGAAGTGTCCCAACTACGGTGAAGACATGGACCTGGTGATTGTGGTGATGTCAGCTCCATCGCACCTTGATGCAAGAAGAGCAATACGACAAACTTGGGGTCATTTTGGACAGCGCACAGACGTGAGTGTATTATTCATACTTGGTACTTCAAATGATCCCAAATTGGAGAATCTCATTCAGCAAGAGCAAAAGCTGTATGGCGATGTGATAAGAGGTAGATTTCAAGACTCATACTCAAATTTAACGCTCAAGACAATTTCAATGTTAGAGTGGGTTGACTCATACTGCTCAGAAGCCACATTTGTCCTAAAAACTGATGACGATATGTTTATCAATGTGGCTCGACTTCTATCATTTATCAAAAAACACGAGAACGATAAAAAGGTTATATTTGGCAGATTGGCAAGAAAGTGGAAGCCAATTAGAAATAAAAAGAGCAAGTACTATGTATCATTGGCACAATACAAACCACCACTGTTTCCTGATTTTACCACTGGACCGGCCTACCTCTTGTCTAGAGATGTCATCAATATATTGTATGAGGCTGCACTCAGTCAAACTTATCTTAAACTTGAGGATGTCTTTACAACTGGCATTGTTGCTCACAAACTTGGGATCAAACGAGTGCAGGCCAATGAATTTTTGAATAAGAGAATCAGTTACTCTCCTTGTAATATTCAGCGTAGCATCAGTATACATATGGTGAAGTATGGTGAGCAGTTTGATCTTTGGAAAAAATTGCTAGACGGCAAGACTAAGTGCAAGTAGACGTAGTGAATATGTTTCGCTGATTCTATTCAATTGTCACAATCTCGGTTGATGAATACACATTCAGGCATGTGTTACCGATAAGAATATCAATTTGATAATCTGAGTAATGTCATACATGCATCCATTAAAAGCAAAGCTATTATGTTAGCGGGTGAGTGATATCGACGTACTTGAAAAATGCAAGCTATCAGTAGCTGAGATAAGAATTTTGTAGCCCTGGGATACCATTCCGATGAGCACTTTGTCACTCCTCAAATGGAGATTTTTTTTACTCTCTAAACGTTTTTCATTTTTGAAAACACTGGAACATTCGACAAGAAGATTCTCGAGATTTGTCTTTTTAAATTCTTTCATAATCAATCGCATTTATTTAATGACACGTGTAGGGTAAGAATTTTTTTCCAAGACTATTAATTCCACGGAGTCAGATTACTTGAGGCATTTAACGAGGAACTGAATTTCGCTTAGTAGTGCCATATGTGTAATACGAGCCAATTTCCATCAGATTATTTCATTGTCAAGAAGCGAGATATTCATGGTATTTCATCAAGTGCCATAATAATGAAGATAAAAAAAAGATGAGAAAAACAGTGACATCAATTTTGTACCTAGTTCCTCCGATTGAATTGCCAATTGCGAAATCAAATAGATAATTAAGATACGTAATGGAATTGAATCATGACAGAGTTTAAGACTATTGAGGATCCGTTTGGGGGTAAAAAGTGAGGAGGTAATGACTGGATGATGCAGCTCATCGCGTCTGTCAGTTATTTATGCGATTTTTTTTTCTGCTCTCTTGAGGAAAGACAACAAAAAAAAACATCGCCACCGCATCCTTGGCACGCTTCATCCTTTGTTCTCCTTTTGCTGAGTGAAATTAAATAGCTTGGATTTGATAGCTCCATTGACTAGACCGACAGTTGCATCGGTTAAAACGAATCCTCAAATCATGATGTTTCAGCATTTCCCCACCAAAATTTTATCAATTTTAATGATTATGTAAATATTTTCTTGTATACACATTGTACTTAATCGTATTTACTAGCAGTATTGTGAATATTCATTGTTAACTGATTTTTTGCACAATTGTTCTCCCCTATTTCGAAATTAATTATCAATGGAAAACAATTGTGCAATAATCTCATCGATTTTCATTCCTTGAAATTGCTATTGATTAAGTCCTCGAGTTTGTAGATTTATTTTTGTATAATATTGAGATAAACAAAATCAAGTCCTCGTAATTTTAATATCAGGTGTGAAAATCAGATAAATATATCCTAATTGTAACTAAAATATCGGTTCGTCTCGTATGAAGATTATGACAGCATTTCTGTGATCTTTGACGAGTGAGAACATGGCCTTTGTAATATATTACATCTCAAATGTGTACGAAAAATTTTAATTAAAGATCGCAGATTTACATAGACTGATTCTATAAGATATTATTACTCGTGGAAACCAAGTGAAGCAAATTTATTGCATCAAAATAATAACTCTACCTTTCTCCATATTATTTACGTGCCGAAATGGACTATTAGAGCAGTTGAGTTGGCTTGTGAATTGCTGTCGTGGGTAATCTAATGTTGTAATCATTAAGATGAAGATTTTACAATTTTCATCGTTATGGAAGGTGCGTCAGTTGCTTAAACATTGAATAACTGCCATTTTTTTCCAGTCCAAAAACCTGGACGTTGGACAGAGGAGGGGGAATTGAATTGCAGAGAGCGACAATTACTGTTGATTTAAAAACGTATTAAAAGCATCAAAGCGGCTTTCATTGTTTCAATCATAATTCTCAGCGTCAAAGAGACAATTTAATTTATTATGCGTTGAGACATTACGAAGAGAAAAACATTTCAACTGTCCTTTCTCTGTTATGCGGCTTTATACCTTCTTAGAGTCACGACAAAACTGGTTAACTATTTTTTAGTAGCCACCTGCTTAATGTTGAATACAAAAAAATGACGAAATTTTATCAATAATAGAGCATTAATTTTTAATGCAGTGACATTTAGCGCGACTCAAGCATTTTATCCGTATTAGCTATTACTTTTCTCGTGCCAACGCATGTTCATGGTTTGCGATGAAAGGAATTTTTGATATTCTACGGTAATATCCGAGAAAGGCCGAGCTTTCACCACAATTTTCTAAACTCATACCGCGATGTTACGAGTTCGATTGATAATTTCCGTAGAAACGAACTCGGATATTCTTAGCATCCTTACCATAGCGATTTTTAATGTGTTGAATAGCGTAAGATAAACTATTACCCTCATGCCATCATCGATTGCTATCGGAATTGTAGTCATGACTCACGAGATTTAATCCCCTCATCGAATTATGTGGTAATTCAATTTAATGGGCCATGGATTTGAGAAATACTAGGAGGAATTATCAGCGTCTTTTGATGAACCGTTACTGAGATTCTGTTGAATGATTTTGGAAAGTCTACTCGAACACTGCAAATGTCTTTTCAATCAAGCCGAACAAGTGGTTTTACGTGATGATTTTATTCTTGTTATTGTCATTCTGCTACTGTAATTACGACAATCGTTAATAATGATCAGGTAAATTGTTCGTTGAAATTAATGAGTCATAATGGTTTGCTTGTTATTGATCGAAAAAAAAGTGGAAAATTTTGTGGTGATGAGAGGTATTTAAAGGGAATTATTTTTTAATGGATAATTAATTGACCATCAGTGAGATATTTTACTATTATTTATTGTGACAGTCAACTAAATAGCAGACGGCGAATGCTCAACATTTTTTATAAAATGTTATAGCTGAACTTTGAAAGACACAAATTCTGGTTTGACCAGTTTTTAATAAGTTTCTCTCATTCTCGAATTAAAGAGCTCTATTACCATGTATAAAATTTTTTAGATCTCTAAAGTTCAGGAAAAAATAGGTAGATAAATAGATAATTCATACATCAGAATTTCTCATTGAAACATGCGCATTTTTCTGATTTTAGATATTTTCTCATTACCATGAGTTAGCGAGATTTCCTTCAATTTAGAAATTTCAGTATGTGCAAAAATGTTGCTATCTTATAACAGGGACCTACTTTATCGACTTCGCATCTAATCATATAATTCCTACAGTACCAAGGGTGGATATTGACGTAATATGCTGTTTTAGGAGGTCGATTCTCGAGTTAGGGTGGGACAAGGACGATTACCGAATCCTGT
>JAPYZN010002971.1:0-15683 GCA_030522865.1 Psyttalia lounsburyi | reverse complement strand
AAACACGAAATGTCACAACCTCAAATGTCACAAACGTGGCTTATTTCTCATTTTAGCATTGAAATTAACATTGAAATCAACAACTAAAGTTGTAGCGCACTGGAAGTCAGGAGATCTTTCTAATACCCAAAATATAACGAAAATACGTTCAAAAAAAAATTTACTACCGTCTTGATATTTAAAAAAATATTGGCGTAAAAAATCGCTATTTCCATGGAATCACCCACTATATTAATTCTCTTGCCAAATTTCTACGAATATTACACATACATTAGCAATGCCATTTCAATTGACTATATCCCAATATATGATATCATATAATATATAATAATTATTATTTTATACTATTCTATAGTATTATATATATCAACATATCAGACTTCAGAATTTCCAAAATAATGTTCCTCAATAAATGACGAACATTATCTGCGTTGTCGTTCTCTTACTTTGTCATTTTCACGAAATCCTGAATTCTCTTTCACAGAGACGCTCGAAATTCCATTGGTCCTCCTCCTTCCAGACAACAAAAGCTCCCAACAAGTGTACCGGAAATGTCAGCTTAAAATGTTCATCAAGCGTACACGTCAAGCAAACATCAACGGCGAATAAACAGTTGATACCCACAAACAGATCACTCTCTCCAAATAAGACAGCAGGATGACAAAAGGGCCAGTCTCCTGACAGTACATTCTGGTTGTTCAGGCGACCCGGGGTGAGAAATAATAGGATAGTAAGAAGGGTCCGTGTTTGAATCATTCATGACTGCATTTCGCTTGGTCATCCACCTGTGCGCACACTTCTCTTCCGTCAAACTGATTCATACAGACATTTCGCTCTTGTTCTCTCTTCGTATACCTCAAAGGTTGTCTGAGGAACGGGATAATAAAAGAGAAGAACGTGTGAGAGTGGTGCATTGGACGAGAACTCACGGAAGGAAAACGAAAATTCAAGGATGGGTTTTTTTTTCACTTTCTTTCACGAACACTCCTGTCCTTTCGAGTGCAGTACCATTCGTTTTCCTCCTGAAACGAAAAATGTGTAGAGCCGTGGGGCTGGGGGGGCCAGGGGGGGGGGGGGGAGTGGAGAATGCCACTATGGAGTATGTACATGAAGATGAGGATAGAGGTTTCAAAAAATGGAGAGAATGTGATCGATCCACTCTACAAAATATTTGATATGGTATTTTCTAACATGTCTGGCATCGCTCGCTCAGAATATTCATTTTTTTGCGATGTAGGGGGCGGGGAGGGAGAAGGGTGGTATGATCGTGGAGAGAGCGAGAGGAATATAAAATAACAAGAAAGATATTTCGGGGGAGGCCAATGCGCTGACAGTCCTACTACTGCTGGCTTTGACGTTCTACATCAATTAGAGTGAACTGGTATGAAATCAAGATTAAATACCTTGGGGCATCATATGGATAGCTTCCATGGTAGCAGGCACGTTGAAATCTAGATGACTGACAACAAAACATATTGTTGAACTCCGGGTAAATCGCTAGATAGTAATTGCTACTCTGTGGACTGTTTGGTAATTGCTGGCAGGGGAATGGTAATTAATTAAATTTAGAGTAAGTAGTTATGAATTATAAACTGTGCTGGTGTTTTTTTTTATTCTTGTTGGAATTTGTATGTGAGTTACGGGTAATTTTTTTTCTTGTGTATTCCTTTTTAATGTCATTTTTTTATTTCATTCTCTCAATTGGTAATTTTTTTTTAAGATTATTGACTAAAATGATAATAGGTTGTTGACGAAATGTCCTCAATTTTTTTTCCGTTCTCTGACGCAATCGTTGAGAAGTATAATGTGGAAAATTCACTCCAGCGACTGTTCTACTAACATTTCAACGAATTTTGTAATTGAGAATATTCAAGTGGTTAAAAAGTCGATGAAAACGGGAGATTTCTCGTCAAATTATTCCACTGAATGAGTAGAAATGAGGGAAATTCTATAAATTCCACCAGGGAAATGGTGTTTATTCATGAGAAAAATGTAATTGATAACACTTGGAGAATATTCCACAATGTCTCTGTCAACGAGAAGTTAGTGGTGCCGATAAATCTTTCCTTGATTCAAACAAACAAATGACTCCGCGTGTGCCCTATTTTTTTTACTACACCTTTCAGCAATGTTGTAACTAAAACAGAGCGGTGAATATATAACTGCAGATATGAAACATTAATATTAATTAGCAGCATAATGACGAGAGTTCTAAACCATCAAGTACAAAGAGTGATTTATTTATGAACGTAATATTTCGCGTCTGTTGATTCATCAAATTTAATTACGAATTTCTTCGTATATAATAGAGTACTATACAAAGTTCAACGACAGTTCTTAATCCCAGTGAATTGTACTCCTCATTGTACATATCTCTGTACGAATGTATCTCTCATTTTCCAAGTACGTTCTCGGGTAAATCGCGCAATTATCCACTTCTTCCATCAACTGTCGAATAATTTATTTTCACATTTGACTTACATTTTTAATATCGAGAAATTTTTTATGTGCCAATATTTTATCAATCTTCAAGGGTGAAATTTGTTTTTTATCATTTTCTCCCCTACTTACTCGATTTCAATTTCGCTTGCTATTACGATTTTCAACCAAAAGTGATTACCATTGTTTCATTAACCGACTATCTGTAACAATTCAGACACAAATATATCAAACAATCTAAGTAATCTCTCATTAAGAATAAGATTGCAGGACGAAATAGTCCTCATTTAACATATATCTCTACAAATGTATTTCTCATTTCTAGGTGCGTTCTCAGGCAACTTCCGCAATTATCCACTTCTTCCATCAACTGTCGAATAATTTATTTTCACATCTAACTTACATTTTTAATATCGAGAAATTTTTAATAAGTGCCATTATTTTTTCTGTCCACAAGGGTGAAATTTGTTTTTTATTATTTTCTCCCCTACTTACTCGATTCCAATTTCGCCCGCTATTACGAATTTCGACTAAAATTGATTACGATTGTTTTCTCAACCCACTACCCACACCACTTCAGGCACAAATGTATCAAACAATCCAAGTAATCTCTCATTAGCAAGAAGATTGCAGGACGAAATATCCCTCATTTAACATATCTCTCTACAAATGCATTTCTCATTTTCTGGATACGTTCTCAGGCAACTCTCGCAATTATCCACTTCCTCCATCAACTGTCGAATAATTTATTTTCCCGTTTACCGTTTCTTTTTAGTACCGATAAATTTAGGGGAAGTGAAAATAGTTTTTCAATTTTCAAGACTAAAATTTCATTTTTTTATTCTTTCCCCTACTTTCTCGGTTTCAATTTCGGCCTGTATTACGATTTTTATCTAAAAGTGATTACGAGTATTGCATCAACCCACTATCCACACCACTTCAGGCACAAATGTATCAAACAATCCAAGTAATCTCTCAGTAATAATAAGATCGCATGATGAAGCGATTCATGTAATGACTCGGTCTGACCCTTTCCACTCGACAGATCAATCACAAGTCTTATCACATTTCGTATAACGAACAAACACATATCATCAACTCACGGAGTTGAATACCACAAACTGCCGCGAGTATTTGTACCCTGAATTTGATTTTGTGCTCGGATTTGCTCCAGCAAGTCCAAGGCTATAATTATCCCATGATTTATGGTGTACTCGTGAAGGCTAGCATGGCCATATTTCCATAATCCTGATAAAGAAAATGAAGGCATAAATAATACGAATATATCATACTTACCAGCGCTGTGCACACCGCATGTACCAAGTTCATCCAATAAATGTGACAGACATTTTTTCTCACTCGCCGGTGAAAAATGTCTCATTACGTAATTCACTGCATCATCGATCGGCTTTTCAATACCAACTGCATATTAACTTAACAACCGTTCTCAATGTAACGGTAACGAGGAGAGAAACCTTTAAAGAAAAATTCTCCGTCAAACGAAAAAAAAAAAATATATATATATATATACATACGTACATATGCGAGAGGAATGAGGAAAATCCATCATTTCTCTCTTTTATTTCCGTTCCGTCGTTATATTGCGCGTTCAACTTCACGGATAATTCAAAAAAAAAGCAAATTAGGTCATGATGATACAGGAATAGACGGCAGAAATACGTGTGTCGGGTCACATACTTTGTAATTTCAGTGTAATGATGCATGAAATACGTAGGAGTTTCTGAGAGAATGTCGAGTCGTTGTAAACTCAGTATAAATTCAATTTTTCCTACTTGAATGGGCTCTCTCTTTTGTACAGAAGAATCTTCAGAAGAAACTAACAAATTTCCTGAACAAGGGCTGAAGAAACGAGGGAGAACGTTGCATCGGAGGTGCAAGAGGTGAAAGCAGCGAATTTATAAAATTTGAGAGAGCATTCACCCGTTCTCTCATCTCTTGCCTTTTCACATCTCAAGAGTTTACCGGAGAAATAGAAATAATTGTTAAATGATGTACAAACCGATTTATCAATCAATTCAGTACCGAAGAAGTGAAAATAGAGAAATCCTAGAATTTATAAAATGTGAGAGAAAATGTACTCATTTCATTATTCTCTGTGTTTCATTCGGTAAATTGAAAAATAATTGTTCAATCATGTAAAACTGATTTTTCTACCAATTCGGGTTGTGCCAATACACTTGAAATCTCGAGCGAAATCATAGTACATGTATGTACATAAACCCCGGAATCTTTAATGACCCGTTTAAGCAGACGATGCAGAAAATACGAATTTGGCGAGCCATGTGGATTTCAACTGGAAATCCCGCTTTCAACCCACCCACCCTCTTGTTACTGGCTCAGCTGGTAGGAACAATCTTAGCGGAACAAGTTCGATCCCCCTCTCGTGCTTGCAAACGACAGCCTTCTGCATGTGCATATTGAATTTCAACGTTGACTGAAACGTATGGATCCTCCAAAAATACTCGTTGAAATACGGCACTCTCGATTTTTTAGTGGCAATGCACATTCAACTGGGGCAATTACTTATGTAATTGACGAATTTTCGCGTGGGCTTTTCCTGTAGAATTTACGGGATTTGTCTTATAAACCGAGAAGATGTCGTTTTGTCTTTATCGAGGCAATTGGAAAACTTTGCGGTTCATTTTTTTCATGGATGAGTTCGATGAATCGAAAAACAATAAGTTTTCAATAATTAAAAAAAATATGCTTTTACTTTACTTATAACAGGAGAATTTTTCCAAAATTTGTTTTCCCGAAATTCCATTTAACATGAATTACTCATGAATTCTTCCAATTGCTTCTCCGCTAATATAATTGAACATTCCGGATTCAATATCTTCAAGATGTTTATACATCAAAAATGTAATTCTTTGGAAACCAATTCCCGTGGAGAGCTCATCCCGTTCGGATGATACCCTTAAACTGGATTGCGGTGGGATTATATGACTATTGAATGTCCCACAATTGGAGGAAGTGTTATTTTAACAGTGTGACTCGACTCCGGAGAATCTGCGCCGAACAAATAATTGCATTTCTCCCATCATAAAATAATTTTCAACGACGCAAAATACGTTTATTCTTGTTGTTTCATTTCCTGCCAATTGCATTAATTCGAAAGGTAATGTAAATTCAATATAAATGATGAAAAAATGGCAATGACAAATGTGATTAAAATCGAGCAGATGGAATAAAAGATATTGCGATAATTAAACTGGTCTTTCGTTCCCGAAGGATTTCGCGCAATACATGGGATTCATTAATAACTGCATTCGTACCTATGTCTATACCTATCTTAATTGTCGTAGAATTTATCGACGCGAATTCAATAATTAAATTATGCGTTAAGGATAAACGATGGAATTACTAGAAATTTGAATTGAATTTATCGAAAAGTTTTCAACGGGGAATTTTCAATTGCCAAAATAAATTTCAAAATTCCAGTTATCGTTCAATTCATAGCCATCAACGAGGCAATAACTATGAATTCAGTAGATTCCTAAGATTATATGTGAGCCGCAGTATGAAAGATTGACGCAAGATGACCAGGATCATGCATTTGTTGCAATTGGCGTGGAATGCCCCACATAGACCATCAATGAAGAGTATAATTCTCCCGCTTGACGTTCTAATGTATCTACACATTATCGTATCTAAGAGAATTCACGGATCACGAGCTAATGGCCTCTCACATGGTTGAATAATTTATTTTCGCATGAGAGCTAAAATGTAAACAGATATTTTCACTTCGAATTTACTGGTTCAATCGATTCAAACGAAAATTCCGGTGAGCCCATTGTAGAACGTGAGGATAGAAATCATAACCGATGGATCATCACAAATGCAGTTGCCATACAGTGAATTCAATCTATGGTGGCAATTTCGTACCGAGGTAAATGAAAATTGTGGATAATGAAGGGATGAATTATTTCATTGATATTCCTTCAGTGACTAAAAATAATTTTCCAATAAACAAATGATTTATTTTATCCCCTCTCATGCTATCTGAATATGAATATAAATATTTATAGATACATCGAAAAATTGTGATTTACAAATAATAATTTTCCAAGTCGAATATGGACAACTGGTCAAATTCATCTATTCGTGCAAATATCGACTACCTACATTTCCGTTCTCTGCGATTTTCATGAAAAAATTCCACCAATCAAAATGATACACACTGTATAAAACATATCAAGTGATTTTTGATCGAGATACCTGCATTACCCTCGAATTGGTAAAATACCAGGAACTCCAATTTCCAGATTTCCCTCCAGAGAGCGAAGAACCATCGAATAAAATCACTTCATGAATTCACATCCAATAATACAATCGCACAAAGCCAATGAAATCCTAGGTCTCCTAATCTGGTATGCCCCCAACATACCCAGTTTCAAGCCAGTTGCCTTCCTCTTCCAAACACCAGTGAGAATATCCCCCAGAAAACAACGAGGTAAGTTGAGTTCTGAGATTGCAGAAGCGGAAGAGGCACAGAGAAATAAGAGAACGTATACAGTGAGACAGTCTCTCGACTCAGAAAATACCTTGACTAAACACCCACGACTATTTTCTGCAATATCATGCAATTTCCTGCGTGCATTGCTGGTCGTGAAGCCAGACGAAAGGATAGAGGGGAAAACTCTTAGATGGGATAGACCCCCCTCCCTGCCACTCCTTCCAAAAAAATAAAGCGTGAAACGGTATAGAAAGGAGCTCCGTACACACCTGACCCCGTGTAACTTCAACACTTGGGGGATTTAACGAGAGTTCTTCGGGACGGCATTATCGACCTTACACAGTCTCAACACGTTCGAACCATACGACCAACCATATACGTGACTGCGTCTCCCTCTCACACCCCTTGAGAAAGCTTTTATGCGCGTCTTTACAAAATTAGGAGCAGCATAAAGTGCGAGAGATGCACGACGCAAGAGGGGAGAAAAATAGGGCAAGCTTCCCAATTATGAAAGCCCCAGGTATATACGGGGATTCTCACAATGTCTGCGCAATAAACAATTATTTTTAACAAATAATTGATATCGTAGCTGCTAAGCAGCCATATCAATTTCGACGAGTGATCTTGGGTTACTTTCAAATTTCTGTTTGAAGTAATACCAGACAAAAATTAATCCTAGATTTTTTGCTCGATGTTTATGTACAGATATGACGAATATTTTTACAGATCGAAATTCTGATGAGTGCGGGCTCTGCGGGATGCTATGTCTTTTAGCCTAAATAGAATTCCATGAATAAGATCTATTATGGTGACGTCACTAGAGGTCGAGGGTGCTAATTGTATCCTGTCGTCACTTTAGTCAGTTCCTCCGAGCAATTGGTGACGAGTGATATGTTCTCCGAGTGGTTAACAAATAAAATTTCTATTGAATTAATCCCTCATTCCTATTTTTGATGCTCATCTAGTAGGCAACACTCGAAACATTGGTATTGTTTCAAGTTTTGCGGTCGAGTGGGCGTTATCATTTTTCACGTGCGCAAAATTTCACTCCCCGCGCATTGTGACGAGAAATATTGTTCGATACTCGCAGGAAAAGTGTCATCAGACTCGTGAACTCGCCTTCGGCCATGCTATAAACCCACCACAGGCCCATAACTATTCTGTCCATGATGGTATTTTGGCTGGAGGATGTTGGAAATGATGGAGAACAAAATTTAGGGTTATTTTGTTGCAATTGCAAGAGCAATCTTTAAACCGCGTACTGACAACAATCCCTTTCGGTTGAATAAAAATCAACGAGATATTGATTCGATGGAGTATACGGAATCCTGGAGAAAAGGGAAGCACTCCAGTAAACTACCCGATTGGAAGGACCAACAGTGCCACGACAATGATGCTCGAGAAATGTATCGAACCACAGCAACTGGCCTGCGTTTGACATAACAGCTATTTATAGTGGGTTGAGGCAACACGGCCTTTCACACATTTCATTCTTCTCTCGGGGTCTTTCCAATCATCTACAACCCTTTCTATCACTGAAACCTACCTACGGCGAGTTTTATCCGGAGTATTGCAATTGATGGAGATAGTTGAGGATCTTTCTGGGATTTTTTTTTCGCAGGGTAGTTCTAATTGGAAAGGGTCTCGATGTCGTTATCTTCCGCTTTCTTTGGGCGACGGTTGGGTTGCGGGGAGGAAGAGGGGGGGGGGGGGGGCTACCACCAATTCGATTTACTTAACAGCATAGAGTGGTTAACTTTCGAATTAATGTGCTGTCAACTTTTGAGAATTAAATTTTAGATTCAATTTACCACTCTTGCGGGAGTGGAAGCATTAGTCGGAATGTGGGTGGGACGTATCTTGAGCGAATTACGAGCGAGTGTCGTACCGGAATGGCCATTCCATTGACACTCCTGGTAATCTTCGTGAGTTGAAGGAACTTTCGTTGTTATTTTAATTTTGAAAATGGGGGATTAAAAAATTCTTCATTACGAGTTTTATACTTTTATATGAATTGACGATAATTTTTCATGAAAACCTTTTTGATAATGAACAAAAGCATCGGCGAGAAAAAATAATCGTAATGAAAAATAGGGTACACACGTCTTGTTTCCGTGATTCACGCACATTATGATCACCCACTGCCTCTTGATAATCAATCACAATGGAAATGAGAGGGGAGCATGAAAATTTTAGTATCACTCCTCTTCTCCTCGCAAACGAGCCCTACAGACATGAGAGAGGGCCGATAGAGTCCGATAGAATAAATCCATTAGCAACGAAGAACGGGCACAATGAACCTGCCAATATTGATTTCTTTACTAAAAAAGTCCCCCGAGCTCGCAATAGTATTCGATATTCAAATGCTCGAGTAAAAATGAAGTGATTCGCAAATCCATGGACATAAAATTGGATTCTTTAATCTCCCATCACTTCGCTTGCCAGCAGAAATCTCATCATCATTACCCTCTCGTCTCATCTCACTTTAATTGTCCCTTCTTCTTATTGAGTTTCGATGTATACCATTCGAATTATCTTCATTTCCCGTGGTATCTTGGAAATTGGGTTACATTCCATTGGCCAGTATTTCTCATTGTTAGACGAAGGGTGTGCATAAGAGGCTTAGGAGAGATCAAGGAGAACTACTTTTATGTAGACCATGGACTGGGTATTGAACGAGGACCTCTTTGGTGCACGACTGGATAGTCTCCTGCCAATCTAAAAAATCTCATTTCAGTTTGACTTTGATGTCGATTGCGTCGGTCCAAGGACAATTTCAAAGATTATTCTGGAGTAATCTTTTGGCTCGGATGTTGAAGACTTGATAGCTTCATAACTGTCACTTTTACTGCTCGATAAGCGAAGACCATTAAGATTATTTATTGTTTCCCTTTATTCCGAGGCAAAGAGGATTCTTTATTGTCACTCTTCATAAATTAAAAATGAGGATTACTCCTTAACAAAATTAGAAGCTCAACAGTAATTGGTTTACTATAATTTTACGAATTTCCATTAATTCTCGGTGAATAATTCAATTGGAATCTACATCTTCCATAAATTTTCAAATGAATATAATCCGATAGAAAATAACCACCATCACTACATTAATATTTTTCTTCATACCTCCCCGACCAGCCCCCATGCCCCCGACAGCAGAACTCGCTTCGCTCGTGCCGCAAATGTCGGGGCAGGCATCAATATATCTTTCGATGCACATACGCAATCAGTCCGTACTTTCGTCCGGCTATGGTGAAAAATAGTATATACTACACGGGCAAATAGTTGAAATGCCTGAACCGCGCGTCATGATGCCTCGGCTTCGCCTCGGGCATTATGACGGGCAGTGCAGGAATTTCAACTTTCTGCCCTTGCCGTGTAATATACTAATTTCTGCCTACATGGACCGAAAGTGAGCGTTTCTCGCCCGCTTTGCCCACGTTGGTCCATTTTGACAGAAAAAACATATTCGACCCTCGGGAGGAGAATCAGACAAGCATTCCCCACGTGCTCACAACCCTCGCCTTCGGCTCTGGTCATAATTTTGCACGTGGGGACGACTTGTCTGATTATCCTCCCTAGGTGAGAAATATACTATTTGTTTCACGTTGCCTGACAACAAATTGACTTCGTGACACTCGTGAACTAGCTATTCTTTTACTAATCTTTGAAAACTCATTTCAGTCCGACTTTGACATAGATTTCATCGGCTACAATCACAATACCAGGATTATTCTAGGCTCTAGACTAATCCTTTGGTGTAAGGGGCTGAAGCATACGTTCGTGCCGGCTTTATTTCGGTGACTTTCACCCAGTCAATATACGTATACCGTTGAGATTATTCATTCTGTCTGTTCGGGTGGTTGGCGAAGAAAGAGGGGATTCTTGACACAAATTCTGTGTCTCACTTTCACACTATCATTTTGAGAATTCGTATTTCGTACGCTGAGATTTTCAGAACCCAATTTGTTATATTTATTCTTTATTTTGTAATATCTATTATTACTTTATTTCCGTTATAAGTATATCCACTGTCAATGCCCTCGTTATAATTATAATAAACATACATAGATGTAAAAATTTAATGTTAAGTACATAAAATTAAATTGTTAGAATTAGTAGACGAGAGAATAAAGACTACTTATCTAGTCAAATGGTCGATGAGGAAAGAGGCTGAACTCTCTTTCCTCAAATTGTCCTGGACTCGCTATCCCACCCCCCCCCCCCTTCCACCATTATGGATTATTTAAATTTATAGAAGTGGGTATAGAAGTCAAGCCTCTCATTTACTCATGTACATATATATATATATTGTCATTGTTCATGACTTCAGTTAGGATATCATGACAAATTCAATATCTTCAAAAATCACAATTTGAACTCTTATTTCGTAAGTTCCAATTTGACACCTAAAATGTAAATTTGAATTATCCAATAACTGAATTAAACATCTTCAAAATCTCAATATATACATTAAAAAAAAGTAATGTTACTAATGCCCACCATTAAACCAAATTTAAACGTATCAATTACCAAGATTTGTCCCGAAAATTTTTTGATTCCGCTGAAACGCTTCCAGTAATACCCGCCCTCCCATATATCATTCACCAGAACATACCAATTCGAGCGAGCTCCCCGGCTGTCCTCATAATTTACGTCAATCCCACTGTTGATTGAGTACGAAAAAAGATAATACCGAAGGGATGTCAGCGAGGGGATTAACTCAGTGCGTGAGGGATAACGAGGCCGTTCATTGAGCACTCCCAGTGGTTCAATCGTACTCTGTTTTCCTTACAGAGCCATTTGTAAGGATAATAAATGGTGGATAGGCGATAGTCAATGCTGGAGTGGGGTTGCGAGGGATGCACGGGAATACTTAATGACTCAATGCCGGGAATATGCCGTGACCGTGGCCCCTAAGTAAAACTCCTATTGCCGACTTGTCAATGAAGAGTTATAGAGCGCAATATTCCTCATTTCTCTTTCATCTTCTCCAACCTTGCGCAATATTCTTCCGCTTCCAGGTAAATGTGTAGATAAGTTGCCCATAAATTATGCATTTCTCATGCATTAGATAAATTGCATGAAGAGTGATGTGGTATAGACTGTCAGAAACTTGAATAGAGCGTTATATTCAATTCATGAATAATTTTACATAGCAGATATATTTAATTTTCGAGATATAGACGAGATACCCTGGAGATGAATAAATGTCCCAACGTTGGCACAAGTGCAGCATCAAAGTTCGTCCTAAATGAATTGACGAGTAATATGTGGCAAATATGATTGCGAGTGGTTTTGGTGATGGCGTCAAGTGTCTATGGTCTGTGGGACCGAGGGTAGCCCCGAGATTTGTATACATATTCTATGAACAAGTGGAAGAATACTTGAGGGGATAGATGGATAGAGACGGAATATTCAGATATTCCCAAGGTGAGAGGACGAGTCCGGATGGCAGTGGTTGTAAACCAACTGAGGGTCCTAACAGACTCCTCGTAGCCGCGATTAATCTAAATTAATGTCGTCGCTGAAATGGGAGGGGGGTATCTCTAGCCCCTCCAATCAGGGTCTTCTCTAAATGTTTAACGAGTTGTCAACTCATCCCTCCGCTCCCCTTTTCCTCGAGAGCTGTGGCAATTTTGCCAGGGCCTTCTCAATGATAGATCAAAGTGTGCATTAATCATTACAATCAACATTGCGATTGAAGAAATTTGTGGGGTTGATGTGGAGAAATATTGGTCTTTCACATGAAAGGACAATTTCTGGATTCAAATTTACTTCTCACTCCACTCAGCAATTTTTTAAATTGATTTAACCCTCAGGAATTTAATCGATTAATGAAGAATGTTTTGTTGAAATTGTTGTCAAGTAGAGCGTCAACTCGAATTTAATAAAGTTTGATTTGGATCGTGTCACCCAATCAAGCTCACTTTGAATTGATGAAATTCACTTGAAACGAGAAGATCGTTAAATTAATTCAATCTTACTCAGATCAAGTAGAGGCTCCGGCTTGATTCAAAGAAATTATTGAAATTTCTAATCAATTTCGTAATCTACCTATTCAATTTGAATAAAGTTAATTTCCTCCAGGTGCACTAGTGGAAAAAAAAACAAAATTAATGATTTGAATTAATTACTCAATTGAATAACTTTGCGGAGTTGACCTGAGGAAATATCGATCCGATCTTTGACAGAGAAAATAAACCATTGGCTATAGTCTGATCGGGTGAAATATCGGTATTAACTTCTTGCAATTTTAGTAATGGCGGGAGGGTACTCGTGGATAACAGGGTTGATTTATCATTGCGTCAGGGTGTAAACGCTTGTAGATATAACCCATCATCGCGCTCCTCTGGAGGTATTGTGTTCAACTTGATAGTCACATAAATTAATTTACCTCAATTGTTCATCCCTGCACTAATGAAAATATCCTGAATGGCAGATAGTAAAGTTGATAAATCCGAGAAACGAGAGATGGTGAAATGAAAATCCAAGGTTCATTGGAATGGTAAACTCCTTGGAGGCAGCATTGGTGTCATACTTTTTGAAGTTCAGTTGAGTAATATAGCCTTACTCTAACTGCAATCTTCATTTGCATTTCCTCTTTGGGTTTTATATTCGTCACTATTTCCCTTTTATTTATGCATTTATTCATATTTGCGTGCTTTCATTCCATCTACCTATTGGAGAAACAAATATCAGAGGGAAATTCAAGCTCTCAGGATGAAATGAAAACTCTTGTTTACTACGGGCTGAGAGTACCGGCCATCACCTGCGTCTTTAAAAAATCGGTAAATCTGGGGCTGTTTACATTACGACTGCATATTTCAGCTTCAATAACGAATTTCGTAAAATAAAATCCTTTGTTTTTTGGTTGTTATTTGCTCAGCCATTGAATTTTCATTGCATGTGAATTAACAGAATATGAATAGTGCAGTAACAACAGAGACCTCAGAACTCATTTTAAAAAATCTACAAAATTCTTCGGAATTTATAAAATTTTTAATTGTAATCCTGCTTTTTTCTCATTTAACTCGTTTGTCTTATTTTATAAAACTGTTTGAAACTGTTCCTTTTTCTCTGCCATCCTCAGTATATCACCCGTCTCATTACCACTTACTTAACTAACTTTTTGAATATTAAAAAAAAATGAAAACCCTCTCTGGGAAATAATAAACTGTCAATGGAAAAATTAAAAAATATATACAAACTTCCATAATCCTTCTTATATGCTATTACAATATTATTTGTCGCAATGAAGATATCTTTCAATTTCCAACGCAGTCTTCCAGGAACATTACTTACCTAATGGATCATTAATTTTTATGTTACGAGAGAGCACTGGACCCCGCAGGAAGTAGCTCCAAGAGTTTTCACAACATCCACTCCCTGGCTCTGCAGAAGTGAGAATAGATATTGAGTAAAATAACAAATTAGTTATCCAGGATGAAGTAATAATAATAATAACACTAACGAGTGACTAGAGGGCTCTTCTCGGGTGCTGACGAGCCGCCGATAGAGTGCGGTAAATCAACCAGAACAATTTATGAAAAGAATATGAAAAAAAAAGTGTTCGTTTCAACGGAATAATGGTTTGAGGAGGCGTTCCGCAATCAGAGAACGGGGTATCCATTCTTTAGTTCTCTACGGAATTTTTGCCCGAATGGAACCATCAAATGGAGTTGAGGAAAGGGAAAGGGAAAGGGAAAATTGCTTCGCGCTGGGCAGAGTAGAAAGGCTCAGAAAATGCCTTGTTTCCGTGTCTGTCGTTTTACGAGGATGTAACTCTTGCGCCTATTTACCGCCGTTGCTCTGTATCCTGCAGCTTAATTTTTTTATTCCCGTGGTCGCGGGCTATTTGGTCATCGTAAAATGCCAGGATTTTTGAGCGCGAGAATGTATCTCGGAATCCCCGGTGCAGAAAAAAAGTGAAAAAAAAGAGGTTGGGAACAGTAAGAAAAAATGAAGCTCATGGCGCGTCCACACATGATGATTGTAGTTTTATGGATATTCGGCCGTAATGTTTTTCGAAATATGTGGTTTAATCTTATTCAGGGGGAAAAATTCACAAAAGGTCACGTTTCAGAAAGAATTCAGGTGAATTTGTACACTTGCGAGCATATCCGAAGGAGTGGTGCCTATCATTGTGGCGCCATCATAATAATAATCCCACGACTCTAAAATAGTATATTTCTTACCTAGCGAGAAAAAGAAGACAAGTCGTCCTCACGTGCAAAATTGCGACCCAAGCCGAAGGCAAGGGTTGTAAGCACGTCGGGAATGTGTGTCTGATTCTCCTCTCGAGGGTTGAATACGATTTTTCTACCAAAATGGACGAAAGCGAACGTTTCTAACTGAGCAAAGCGAGCTTAGACTGCTCACTTTCGGCCCATGCAGGCAGAAAACGTTTTTCGTGCGAGTATCGAACCGTATTTTTTGCAATACCTGCCGAAAGAGTTCATTTTTCGGTACGGTTTTTCGTGCGTAAAGTGGTAAAGCGAAGCTTTACGCACTCGGATTTCACTTTACACATGACCTTGACTTTTCCGCACTCCGCACACAAAAAAAAGTACTTTGTCCTTCAAACCTCCCCTCGAAGCGAACTTGGGCGGGTATTGCAAAAAATTGGGTGTGCAACACGTGCATATCGCCTTTTTCGCCTCGTGTGATTGCCTAGCACTCGTGCGAAAAAGTGCTACTTTACGCACTAGTTGCACAATATACTATTTTGCAATACCTGCCCAAAAAGTTCACTTTTCGGTACCGGTTT
>JAPYZN010002970.1:0-13170 GCA_030522865.1 Psyttalia lounsburyi | reverse complement strand
CATTCATATGGGCCACCCCGATGATCGTTAATAGCAATTGCGTGCGATAGCTCCGTGGTAACGCGTTAGGTTGCGACTCCGTAGGTTGTAGGTTCAAATTCCATTCCGATAGGAAATTTTTAATTTGTATTTATCGCTTATTTAGGTCCGAAAACGGTGGTATTGAGTGAAATGGAATTTATTAAGTTCAGAGAAAATGAGCGCTCAGTGAAAATTACATTTTTTTAACTTTTTGATCTGCAAAATACTTCAGTACCTACATTTTCGTACTTTTTTCTGGACTTGTTCTGTAAAAAAGTACGGCACTGCTCCGTAATTTTTACGGAATATTGTTTTGACTCGCAGATTACGGAACTGACATGTAATTTTTATGGAATTTTTCTCTCCGTGTATAGGTACCACCTGTAGGTGTCATTGCCCAGAGAGACTGCAAGAGACGAAGATTTTGGTCCCGCAGGAACATCTTATAGTTTTCTAAAGATCTTTTTGGTGACCCAAAAACATATTTGACATAATCTTTTGAAGAATCTTCCAAAAATTAATTGCAAGAGCTTCCAAAGACGGATATATTTTTACCCGGGCATGTGGATAATTTTAATGGTTTCTTATCATTTCCGTTGAAAGAGAATTTGTGAGACTATTTCATTCTATGAAGTTATTACTTATTCACTGATTGTTCACGTCTCAACATATATCTATTAGATTCTGTTTTATTTGTTAACTAAACTGTATTTTTCTCCGAAGGTCAGCATAATTCATTGGATTTAATTATTGATAATTGAGTTTAGCTAAAATCAAATGTATTTTTTATAGAATTCAAAACGCATTTTTTTAATCAGTTGTTTCAGTGAGTTCATTCATTTCGTTTGAATGTTGCTTCATTGCTTTATTTTACCTTTTGTACATTTCATTAAAATAATTGAAATTTATTATTGGCGTTATATGGAGGCATAATGTCTCAGTAGCGATGAAACCTTGATTTTTATCTCTCCACCATCTGTGTAAAATGAAATAAATGCTTTTAATTTGTATTTTCGTGGAAAGATAGTCTTGTGAACGGAAACGCCGCCACAGTTTAATATTCGATAAAATCCTCGTTGACTGTTTCCACTGATAAAATGTACACCATTACAGGATGTAGTGGGTGTCAGGGAAACGGAAGGCTCTTCATTTCTCCTGGTATCACCCCAAGAGGATGTGTACTCACATGATACAGAAAAAATCACCAAAAACCTCATTAAAAAAATTCTCCTTTCTTCCTGTCGGAAATTTCTACTGACGGATTATCCACAAGTTTCTATAAATTCTGTAATTGAGCACAATTTCTCAGATGAACTGAAACACTTCTAGTATTCATAATAAATGAGAGGTGCGTTTAGACAAGTTGACATTAAATTAATTGGTCGTTCATCGAAAAAAGCCCCTCACTTTCCGTTTTCCATCAACCCTTCGTTCGCCCTCGTACAATTGCCGGCAGTTGGGTAGGAAAAGGCCCCGAATGCGCAGAGGTACTTAATTACTGCCTGGCAAGTTATAATCTCCTGTAAAATCTGAATAACAGCGACTAATTTCTCAGGTTTATCTGAAGTCCGCCTACTCGCTACTGGCGTTTTATCTACCGGTTTTCACCGAGTAGACAAAAAGTCGTTAAAGGGAGTGCTTCGAAAAAGGAAGCAAGATAAAAGTATGCAACGGGGAATTATTGAAAAGAAGAAAAGGTCTCGAAAAATGGTAGATCATTTTGAAAATATTTTAAGTAGATTTCGAGGGACATTTTTTTTAAATGTATGCTAATCCATAATTTTTTTCGCAGAAACGATTCATTTTACTTTTGCTCCCCTTCTAATATCTTTTACAGATATCTATAACGAGATTTATGTGAAATTTGTAGCCAAGAAATATTTATGCAATAGCACTGGAAGAGAGGACATTGTGATAGATGAAAGACTAATATAAGGGTAAAGATTCCAATAAATTTCTTCATTTAACCAATGACCATACAATTTTTTACTGAATAATCAAATGAATGGTTCCATAAGAGAAATAATGGGGGGAGTTTTTTACGTGAGTATAAACAGTTCTCCCATGTGACTTTATTGAAACAACAGAACCAGAATTGAACCCCTAGTTCAACTGCACCTGCTAAACACATAAAAAGAGGTCAAGGTAGGCTATTATCGCAAGGGTATTTTCAGAGGGGTCGAGGGGTTTTCAGTGGTGGGCGGGTGCCTCGAGGGGGGGGGGGGAGATACGTATGTGGGGGTTAGACGTTCGAGGTAACGCGTGCCCATATCACATTTGTCAGCGAGTGAAACACAAAATACAATGGTTTAATATACTCATCCCAAAGCTAGGCTCGGACTAGTAACAGTTTTTCAGGTGGTGATAATGCTGGTCATAAAAGTGAAATAACCATTCAAGTGAATAATATCCTCCTCACAATAATATATCACTATCATCTTTCGTACTTTCGACAGCAGAAATTGCTGAACTATCACTGAACTGTGGATGAATCAAGCAATGGAGGGATATTCCTCATCGCAGATGAAGAGAATGTTGAGAAATAAAAAAAAATATGAAACTGAAATACTACATGTTTAATGCTTTGTGCTCAATAATTTCCCTTTGATGTCTGTTGGAATCGTCTAGATGACTGATATACCCGTCTGCATTTCTACATACTCCCAGAAAAGCTCATCTGATTCACGAAAACCCAAAGCGAATGAACATTTCACGCAATCTGTCGCTCACTGAGAAGAGGCACATTTACGACTTTCTCCGTTGCCTCTTTGAACCCAAAGATATACCACGGTATAATGATGTGCTACTGGACAGCGTCATTCATATCAAATTTTAGTTTCCTCTTTAAAAAGTTTGTTTAAACCATGAACATAATTATAGGACTGACATACGGCAATTAGTCGCTTATTGTGTACGTAAAGAGATTCGAGGAGAGTCGACGAAACCCTACTGTTTGCAAATTGCCTAACAGCTGTATATTTGATGTAGATCATAAACATATGAAGTTGGAGGTTTGACGGTGTATTAGAGGAGTAATGCTTATCTAATGTTATAGATGAAGTGTTATTCAAGCGCTGTTGAATCTATTCACTCCGTATCATTCTTCTCGTGTTTCTCGTTATTAATTTATAGTTGTAGGAAAATATTATTGTAATTGTTGTGCTATATCGTTTAGCATTTCAATTCCACAATTACAAAAGATGAAACAGATTGAGCAATCAAATTTGTGGAAATATACACACGTTATTGGAAATGATCAGTTGAAATACGAAGCGTCGATTGTACAAGAATCATAGATTCTCATCCTATTATTTTTCTCTTCGGTTTTCAATTTTTCTCGGCTACTTTGTCTCAAGCAAAAAAATTAATATCTCCCTTAGATTTCAAGATAATGCCAAAAATCAAAGGCAGGTGATGAATTTTTTTTTATTTTAAAAATAAAAATTCTTGTAATTTATGGCAATATCCATCGTATTCAATGATTTTTTATATGTAAATTATATGAATAATATCGTAATTTACGGTTTTTTTAAATTACGATAAATTTACGATTTAAAAAAATGGTAAATTATGTTTTCAAATCTCGTGTTTCATAAGAAAATTTCTCTGTGTGTGGGGTATATTGCAAGAGAATTTTCGGGTCCACTTCAAATAAACCGATAGAATAAATTCTGTTGTACACTCACTAAAAAATTAATTCAATAATCCTCCCAACCGATATGTTTTCATCTGAATTTATTTTTGAATCCACACAAGTAATGATGGAAAAGAATATAACCCAAAACAGACAACACAGGTAGTATTTTTTGCTGGACTTATTGCTTACATAGATACAACTTCTACTTTGGATAGATCTTCTATATGATTCATGTTTCCCTAGGATCCATAAGTTTTCGTAACGACACAAGTCAATAATACAATCACCATCACAGTCTTTCGGCCCATTGCTTGTTATACCTGTTCAAGAAAGGTGGTATGAGGTAAGAGGAGACCCTCAACGCCTCCAGTGAATCGCAGAGCGATCAATTGTATTGCGGAACTGCTTGGAGAATTGCCATTGTTGGTGGAAAGTTGCGAATTATACATTGGAAACTTGAAAATGGAAGGAAGGAAGTAGAGAGAGGGAGAGAGAAGACCAATGGGGAATTGAAGGAGTTGGGGTTGGTGTATTTCCACGGAAGGGAATGTACGTGTCGGTATCCGGTTGTTCTATGAAAGCTCACAAGTTCTGACCCGCACCCATACGTAGTCTTGGATCCGAAGATAACCTATTAATTAAGCCAACCTATTAATTATGTTTTTTATTTGTTCCATAGTGATGTCAGTGTTCGCACTATGAAGATCATTTTGGGCATAATTATGCGCAATGTTGTCACTATTATCGGAGTATACATAATACATTTGATAAGTGGTTTGTCAAAATATTATAAACGATGTTTGTGAAAAATTTAGGTACAATGTTGTTACACGTTTTTATGGTATTTTAGTTCTACTGAAATTTTTAGGAAATTCATTCCGCAAAATTACAATTTTCATGCAAAAATTGATGAGAACTATTCATCACAATTCAATTATACCAGAAGAACCAATGGAAAAAATAAGCACATTAAAAAGTGTTTGAAATTCCGTTATTTGTTTCTGTTATGAGAACAATTTTCATACATTTTTAGTTTCCCTTAATTTTTAAGTTATTGAAGATTCGACGTAATACCATTGAATTTTCAGTGACATCGAAAATTTTATTAATATCCCCTCACTCAATGACATTTATAAAGTCCACTCAGTTCTATCAATAGAATTTCAAAAAAATTGGGTTAAATTAAATAATCTGTTTACCTATTATGCATTGAGGTGGGAAATAAAATTCGATTATAATAGAAAATACGTTTATGAAGATACATCAACAGGTGTCCGTGAGAAATTGTTATTTTGATACGAATTTGTATTTTAAAATATCGGAGGTTTATTTCAAAATAAAAGGAGTCAAGTGGATCCCGAAGTAATAACCATTTAGTTCAGTATACGAATGAGTCGTTCAATATTTTGGGAGCCCCTTTCGCGTATTGAGGATGATTCGGTTCCACCTCTTCGATTATTAATACTTCACGCTGCATGACTTGTTAAACAGAATTGGCTATCTGAGGAAAGTGATGAATGTTTCATAAAAGTAGTCGATATTGAGTGACGAAAGTATCTAAAGCTGAAGGTTTTTCCATCTACAGTGAATTTTAGGAAAGGTGAAATATCCTATATTCTCATTCTGTTGATTCATGGATGTATAGAATGGTGGCACGCTCGGCCAATCATGTCAGAAATAACGCGACGGTTGGAATCTACTGGGTGAAATCGTCACGAAAGGCGATGCGAGGCTTTTAGTGTTCGTGTGGGACGATCGCTAGAGCTTGTTTGTTGCTGTATGAACTTTTGTACAGTTGGTGCGGAGGTTGGAGTTTGATCTTCCCACGGCTTGCTGCCTTTTGTGCAATGCTCAAGAATTATTGCCAGATGTGCTTCTGAATTTAGAAATTGATATGATAACATTGATGAGTCCAAGGATGAGAATAGGATACCGATCCCATAGTGGAATTATTTGAATGATTCGCCGAAGAATACTTAGTTGAGTGCGAAGGAGGAGGCAAAAAAAGATGATAGACATAGATAGGCAGGTAAAAAATAACAATTAAGGATAACTGCACGGCAGAATTTATTATCAAATGTGGGAGGAAAGTCCCCTTGACTTTTGCGCTGAGAAAACGAAATAATGAGCGAAGCATGAGAATGAAGATCGAACATAAATAGCTTCCTTCCCTTCTTCTGGCCAAATCTACGGAAAGATAAAGGTCAGTCTGAGGGGCGGCTTTACGTCGCATCAGAAAAAGGAGAAACACACTCTGGAAGTGGGTGAAGTGGAGAAAAAGGGCAGGCGGGAGGGGGGGGGGGGTTAAAGGAATAAAACTAACGGCCATTAATCAGGCCTTGGTTGTCTCAGAGGCTCGGGGAAATAAGGCCGCGCAAAATAAAGATCTCTTTTTCAGCTGCTTTAAATCATGAGTTTATTTCTACGTAACCAACAGTTGGAGGATGCGTTTTCTGGGAGAAAAATGGCTATCTTTTGAGGGAGTTAGTGCAGTTTAAATTTACTGATTTCGGACAAAAGAACCGGAACCATAACAAGTCAATGATAGTAACAAGAAATGGCATTAATTTTTCACGCTTTGTGTCCTAGGGCTTCAGCAGTTTCACGTTCATATTCTTGGCTTTATATATTCTTGAAGTAAACGAGGTCACATGTCTAGAAGATGTCAAGTGACACTTCACTCTCTGATTCCAAGGATTGTGCTTAAATAGAGAGGAAAATGGGCCTCGGTACATCAAGCCTCAAGGGAGAATCACAAAAGTTCACAGCAGGTGAGTACTCGGCGTCAGGTGACGCTGACTTTTGGGCGTGTTGAATTCGACCCAAATACGAGTTTGAATAGGTTACTTTCGGGATTGGTGTCGGGAGTTTCAAGGGGGTTGGTTATCCGTTCCCTTAGCACTCAAGGGTGGCTGAGAGGAGCAAGACGCTGACCAAGGATGAACACTGGAGACACAATTAGTCACAATCAGCCTTAGTTATGACTTATTCGTGGTAGGTGCTTACCGCACACAAATTACCTAACTTGGTCAGAGCTTACCCCTGTGAAAGTTGCCATCGGTCTCCTTTCACCCCTACACCCTTCTCCCAATTTTCAACCGAACTTCGTGGCTGACTCTGCACATCCCCCTCACTGTGGAGCCTTTGGTTTATGGCTTTCGATTTTATAATCCCATAGAGAAATACAAGAGAGAATTCATTGAAATTGTGAAAAATGGGATTTTAGCTTAATTGAATAGAGAAATTATCTTACAACTACAAAATAAATTCAATACCCGGAACGCATACCAAGAAGTGAGACAAGGCCGGTTCCGAGTTTATTGTAGAAATGTTCAAAGAGTGAGATTAAAAGTAAATGAACATGAGATATTGTTTGCGAAGCCTGCTCATCGCAGAGATATATACGACGTAATCAATACTGAATTGTTCAACTCTCTCAGAGCCTCAACCTCTTCTTCACTCCCATTATGAGTTCAAATAGGTGTATTTTTGCATTTGGTAAGTTTGGCCAATCTAATTCATTTTTATAAATTCTTTCATAAAATATTCTGAAATTGCGTGATCGTAAAGTTGCGCTCTATAACACTTATTTTCTTCTTACACTTTTTCTCACGAGTCACTTATGCAGTTTTACTTTTTAACTCACAGGTGACCACCGGCTTCAGCTTATCCCCATCTACCTTTCCAGCCGCGAGTTGAAAGAGGAAAAAGAGAGTGAAAAAAGGCGTACACAACACCCTCAACGCCCACACTTACTTTCTTGCTATTCACATTGAGTCCCCTCCTCCCTTCTCCAGACTTTACGGCAACTAGTGGAGATTCTTACCAGCGACAATACTGCATTGCCTCCGTGTGCTAAAATAAGTAAAGGGAGGTGCTGGGACTAATCGTTTGCCAGATAAAGTAATCGCGTTTGGTTAGCTGCAGGAACGAAGCGCCAGTTTTACACTCACAACCAGGGAGTTCACTCTATTTTGGTACACATGAGAGGGATTGGTATTAAGAGTAATTGCTGGCACAGTCACGTGACATAGTATCACTGAACTTGATTGAAAATTGTTATTTTTAGCATTTGCATCTGTAAAACAGGTTAATAGTAGATTTCGTTCCCAGGACAGTAAAATCTTTTCTGACGAATGGGCCTTTACAATCCGATTCCAGAGCGAAGGTTATAATCCCAAGAGTCGGGAAATATTTATTGGCCGTCGAGCGAAACAAGTTTTACGTTTCGAGCCTATTCTATCCTTACTCTGTTCGGTTAGAAAGCATTTTTCGGTTCTGATAACGTAAAAAGTATTTCCGGAGTATTTCTTATGGAATTATGTGAGTATAATTTCTAACTTCATATTCTCTGTTTACTTACTTTTAAAGTAACTAGAATATTTGTGATACAGAAAAACTAATTCTGTCCACTGTTTTCTAATTCATTATTTTAATTCTGGCATACACAATTTCCCATATCTTTCCAGAAATATCCGAAAAGGGAAATGAAAATATCAATTTTATTAGGTGACATACCATTGGATTTTGTTATAAACATTATTCCAGTGGCGATGAATTCTAGTAATGAAAGATTTGAAGTCAATAATGACATCGTTTGTTGGTCTATAATAATTTCTCCTATTTAGTGGAATTCTCTTCATCAATCGTGATATTTTTTTTTGTTATTTGCCATCTCTCCGATTCGATGAGAATTTATTGCGATAATGCCCAAGACTTTAATTGGTTAGATTGCACTATTGAAGCCGGCAGAATAGTGAGCTCAGGACCTTCACATGCCAGGCAACGCACTTGCTTACTACGTAAAACTACTGAGACGTCAATTGCAGTGTTAATTTTTTCGTTATATTCTTTATAAATGTGCATCACAATTCCTAAACAAATTTAATTCTTTATCGAGTTATTGAAAAGCCCCAACGATATTTCAGCACATTTTTTCGGCCGTAAGAACTAATAATGTCTTCCGGTGTTTATCCCGCAGTTTCCACAACTCATCTTGAGGCTTTTCGATCGTAATTTTCCAACGATACACCATGCACCAACTTTAACGACGGATGTTCGGATTTAACGACACAACTGACAAAATGGGCCAAGCAGGTATAATACTTCCAACCCATAAGGGCCCTGTGATCGGAAAATTGCTCTTTCAAAATTCCCACAACATTGGCAGTACTCTCGTGATGATAATGTCTATCGAGAATGTTCATGCGCGAGTATGCATCCCCTCTATTGTTATAACAGTGTTATCAGATTCTTCCCTTTTTACACTCGTCAACCTTCTTCTTATCACCCCTCCAACAACAAAATGTATCGCACTTGCCCTCGGGCGAGTGAGAATCGGTCACTCTTGGTCTCGGAAAAACTGCTGACGCAAGGGTAACAAGATTTGCTCTAAACGAGTCATCACTCATAGTTCGTGTGTTTATGGCTTGACAACCAGTTAATATTACGATTTTATGGGTCTTCTCCTCCATATACAAAACTCGCATTTATTCTTACATAAATATTTGTTTCGCTAGTGTAATTAGTGTTCTCCGCTTATTGTATCTAAAAATGGATTTTGTATTTAGAATGCAAAATGTCTTTTGTGTGGGTGAACGGTTAAGTGTGGTAGTTTTATGGAGAATTAATGACTCTGAATTAATGACTCTATGAAATTATCATTCAATGCTGTTGCATAGTTGATATTAATATTCGTTGGTTTGAGTTATATTTTTGTTGAAGGTGGTGAAGAATGAAAAATTACTTATGCATTTCTAAAATGATGCTTGAGTCTGTAGGAATACATAGGAAAAATCCAAAACATTAAATGATTGCTTTTGTTATGAAAAAGTTTATGTTGATAAAAAAATTATGATTCTTTAAAAACCGCGATCTGACCGAGCAAAACGAATTTAGAATTGCCGTTCTCCGGGTTTTATTCAAAAATGGAATTATTGAAGTCAATTTGTGGACTCGATGCAATCAGAACTCGTCTTGATACGGAATATTATAAAATTATCTCAATAGTTTCATATTGAATTTCTGAGGATTTGCAGTTTACTGCCAAGCATTTTAGTGATAAATTCAGTAACACATACAAACTACAATTTATGCAGTTGTAAAATTAAATAATTGACTCGGATCGATTCTGGTCGTCGGGTTCAGTAATAAAAAATATGAAGTATCACACGGCGATAAAAGTACTTACTTATTGTCTATATTTCCTGAATAAGGCTATTATAATCTAGAATGTAAATCCACATTTGTCAGCGAACTCTTCTCTCGCCAGATGATATAGTCCACTCTTTTTGATACTGTCCTGAGACGAAATAGTATATTTCTGGCTTGCCGTTATGGGGTTTTCTACTCGCGTGGAGTTTGGTGAGCCAAGTCGTAGGCAAGGCGGCCAACCACGCGAGTCAAAAAGCCCCATAACGATAGCACAGGAAGGATACTTTTCCGTAATGATTTTCACTTTTTCGAGTTCGGGCAAGGCCCGTACCAATCCCCGGACGAGGAAAAGTAAAGAGCCGTACGGAAAAAATATTTCCTCATAAAATTTCATGAACCTCATTTCCACGATAAATGAAATCCATCTAATGTATGAAGAAAAGTTTGAGGTCACTGGGCTCAATGTCCTTTATCATAGTTTTTGAGCGAGTCGAGTCATTATAGTAATGCAAGGCAATTCCTACAGAGCCTTGGAACAAATTGCTATCATAATGTACAATTCGTTGAACGAAATTTGAGGGGTTTTTACCTGTACTTGCTGGTAAATTTTGAATATTGCAGGGAGGGGGGGATATTTTCGATTTGCGTGTCCTTTAAAATTAGTCATTCGGGTGGAATTTCTACATTATCAAAAAAATATCTGTATACATTGTTTGATCCAATGAATTCAATTAAATATGCACTTTATCTGGAGAATTTCGTATATAAATCACTTTTCAAATTCCACTGATTCTTTAAACTTTTGAATTATTGAATGTAATTTTTTAAAGCTTTTTCTGCTTAGGTAGGCACTTCTAAGCCAATGAAATAGTACATTATGTCACCAGGCGATGAAAGTATTATCTGACGAATGTGGCTTTATAATCCGAGCCGAAGGCGGCGAGGATTATAATCACATGAGTCAGATAATACTTTTATCGCCGAGTGACGTATAAAATTTTTCGTCTCTGGCCCCGAAAACCGCGATCTAACCGAACGAAGTGAGGTTAGAATCGCGGATTTTCGGGCGCCAGAGACGAAAATGATATTCTACGCTCTTTTGCTGCTATGGCCACCAATCTAGGATTAAGGGGTAACAGAAACGGTTACAAAATCATAATTGTTCATCATTTATCAAATCGTTTTTCGTAAATCCAACTGAAGAAAATAGCTAAAATTCTGATCAAGCACTAAGGATTTCATACGAGAGGGTCGTCAGCTTCTATTTTTCTAATTTATTCAAACCAAAACTTTTCGACAATTTTATTGTTATAGAGAACCAGAAATAACAGCTGACAACTCTACCATACGATGCCTTTAATATGTAGTCAAAATTTTAGCCATTGTCATCGGATTGAAGCCCTTAATGGTGTTACTACTACTGGGACATGAAGCACGTAGAGAATTAAGTAACAATTTTTCCCACCGGTTATCGTTTCTTCATCAGTGACGTTCTAAAATTGATGTTCTTATTAGACAAAGTAAAATTAATAAAATTGAAGGATTTCTTTCTCAGGCGTCAATTTGCCCAATTTTTTCGATAAACCTTTGACAATTTTTAGATATGAAAACAATGAGGCTGTAACACGCTGATGAATGCCGTTGGTATTACTACTGGCATCACCCTTTTTCCCCCCTTTCAACTATGCCTTGCGCACTTTAAGTCCCTGAGGGTACTCTTTCATTATTTTTGCTCCCTCATCCTCACACTCTTTCTCTGCATGTGCACTCTCGCGTCATACTCGCAGTCAATTAGACTCTCCTCATACGTTGAAGGAAAAGCGATGACAAATTGACAAAATAAAAATCTCATGTGAGTAGATGGATTTTCATTATCCACCTGACACTGCCTCCTTTAATTTTTCACCAGATTGAAAAAGAATATGAATATTGTGAAAATTTTATTGTTCCTCCATTCTATCAATTAGTCATCCTCTATCTCATCTTCTATTTTTACTGAGCTATTCCACTACTCAGAACAAAGTCATTAAATCAAGCAAATTCTCGGATGTTTGATAGAATGCGGAACAATAAATGGAAGACAATTTTTCCTCGAAGCCCCCCGGGGGTTTTCCACGTTTCGTTGAAGAATATGAAGACAGAGAGTATTGTGAGGAATGAAGGAAGTAAAGAAATAAAAAAATTAAATAAAAGCAGAGGAAAAAACTCGTGGAAGAAGGGTGCGACTGAATGAGAGAGGGACTGGCCAAGGCGAACCTTCGGGGCATTGGAATACCTCTCCTTTTTTCTGCTCCACCTCATTCTCGTTCACTCTAAACCTCTCCATGTACAGTACCTTGAGGTGGACGAGTCAGGGATGATGGTGGGAAAGGGAGGGGAGGGGGAGTAAAGGATTTGAGTGAAAGAACTGAGGAAGAGGAGGGCATACACTCAGGGTGTGGCCCCTCGGGGCATCAAGGGTCTGTACACCCACGTCGTAGCCATATAGTTCCTCATCCACCTCTTTACCTCCTTCTCACCCTCCAGCCACCACTACCGCTTTCTTCTCTTTCTTTTCACTTGAGCGTTCAACCTGACCAGGTCCGTGTCTCGTGAAAAATAAAATACGCAAGCTCCATGCGTTTCTATAACCTGTATAATACCGGAATAAAATGAATCCTGAGGTAGTGAATATCAGGGTGAACATGCATGAATAACACAGCTAATCTCTATTTATACTCAATGTTGGAAGGCGCGGAGGGGGGGGGGGGGATAAATAAAAAAAATTATTCCATTAATTTACCGAGAATGAGAGGTTGAATTGAACCAATGGTTTGGATTCTGAAAGTGTTCATTTTAGATTTATAAGTAATTTGCAGTTTTCAAGACGGAATTTTTTGATTCTAATTGCTCAGTTTAATTAATCTTTGGTTTTGATTGGAAATTTTGTGATAATAATTCTTTTATTGAATTTGCTAGTGTTCGGTGCAGGTGACTAGAAATGTCGGTCACGATGTCATGAATTAAGATCTAACTAAAAAAATGCACCTACCCATTGAATAGTTTAGAAATATTGTAAATACATCTTTTTTTTTTTGGTAAAAATCCATTTTTGCGCATTAATTATTAATATAGAAAATTAGCTAATTTCATCTAGAAATATTATCGCAATTAGATCAATCTTATCCCTTAATTTGCCGATTATAAACCCTCCTTTCATGTAAAATTTTGGTATTTCAATAAAAATTCAAATTTTTGTAAGTATAACAAGGAAATGTCTCTTCTCCGGGCCGTTGCAAAAATATTGTCATAACCCTGCCTTCGCTTTAAAACTCCCTCAACTATCAAATAGAGCGAGTAAAAATGTGCATACAAGAAAA
>JAPYZN010002969.1:0-10512 GCA_030522865.1 Psyttalia lounsburyi | reverse complement strand
TTTTTTGCAAGACTCATCTTATTCTAACTTTTAAAACTTAACTTACTCTCATCATTCCTCCTTAACCTCAATTCCTACCCAGCATCCTACCCAGGGGGGAGCGAAGCCCCCCCGGGGTTGGCGAGCAAATCGAGCAGGGGGCGGAGCCCCCTAGAATTAGAATAAGAAGACGAGAGTAGGAACCGAGGATAGATTGAACTCTTTCCGATGTAATAGTGATAAATTGATGGGGAGGGTAGAGGTCGTCTCTCTTATTGGGAGCCTTTTTTGGATCTTTAAATTATTCATAGACGGGCATGATTATAACTGAATTTACATTCATGTCATTATCATCTATTATTGGATGGTTGCAACCTTTCCCCATAGATCATTTTGAAGGTGCATTCAGACAGGAAACAGATAATAAGTTTTATATCGATCACATCTGCAAAATTTCTCCCCAATACCTGTTATGTTTTGGGAAAGTTTGTGAGAACACTGGATCTTATTTATCGCACTTGGATATATTTCGTTCCTTATTCAGTTAACTCATTATTTAGTTATTATCACTTTAATCACAGTAAAGGCCAAGTCAATGGTATAATATATCCGTCAAACTCCTGCAAACTCAAGATCCTCGTAACATTCTCATTTTAGCCAATAACACCGTCTTATGAACCATTTCAGTTTACATCCAATACCCGAGCACACTGGAATAAAAATATTATATAACACCATCACAATTTCCCTTAAATGTTCTTGATACTAATTCGCTATCCTTCTCCCGAATGTTTAGAAGACAGTACGAGAATGAACGCCAGTAGTCAATCCGGAGAGACGATGGTCGTAGCTGATGAATTCAACGATGTGTGTAGCAGTGGTGACGACGTTGCAGGGACAACATTACCACCGTGGGAAGCAGCGGCTGCTTCACTAACTCTGGGATTCTTAATTCTAGCAACAGTTCTGGGAAATGCACTTGTGATTCTCTCTGTATTCACCTATCGCCCATTACGAATTGTCCAAAATTTTTTCATCGTCTCTCTGGCAGTCGCAGATCTAGCAGTGGCAATTCTGGTTATGCCCTTCAACGTTGCCTACCTCCTCTTGGGAAAATGGGTCTTTGGAATACACTTTTGTAAACTGTGGTTAACATGCGATGTTCTTTGTTGCACAGCAAGTATTCTGAATCTATGCGCAATAGCATTGGATCGTTACTGGGCGATAACGGACCCCATCAATTACGCTCAAAAGCGCACGCTCAAGCGAGTATTAGCTACCATCGCTGGCGTTTGGATCTTGTCGGGAGCAATAAGTTCACCACCACTAGCGGGATGGAACGATTGGCCAGAGGAAATAGAGCCTGGAACACCTTGCCAACTGACACGCCGACAAGGTTACGTTATATACTCATCACTGGGTTCCTTTTTTATACCTCTGCTGCTGATGAGTATCGTATATCTCGAGATTTTCTTAGCCACCCGAAGACGTCTACGGGAGCGTGCAAGGCAGAGTAGACTTGGCGTTGTAACTTCAACGAGACATAGAAATGACCCAGATGATGCTGAAGAGTCCGTGAGTAGTGAAACGAATCACAATGAACGATCAACAATGCGTGTTCACGCTAAACCTTCACTAGTTGTCGTCGAAGATGAGGCTGTTACGGAAGTCACTCTTAATGATCCCATTAAAAAAAAAGAACATACACGGCGACACGGAGTATCTGCGAGCAGCGATACTAATGGCGGCGGTACATCCACAACTGTCTACCAATTCATCGAGGAACGACAGAGAATTTCATTGTCTAAAGAGAGGCGAGCGGCCAGGACTCTCGGTGTTATTATGGGCGTCTTCGTTGTATGCTGGCTACCGTTTTTCCTCATGTATGTCATCGTACCATTCTGCCCGGCATGTTGCCCCTCAGAGGGTATTGTATACTTCATCACTTGGCTCGGTTATATCAACAGTGCATTGAATCCACTGATTTACACAATTTTCAATCTCGATTATAGGCGAGCTTTCAGACGACTTCTTCATATACGTTGAGGAAAAAATGTTAGCAATAAATCACCAGTACCATCAATGCCAACAATCTGTGCTATGAAATTCTGTAACAAGGAAAAGCGATAAAGTGCCCGAGTTAGTTACAACATGTTTATGTGTATTAACTGTATTAACTTTATCTGTCGAAGAATCGGGAAGTTTTGATATGCGTTCATTCCAAGTAATAGATTGATTCTATCATAAAAGCGCTATCAGCGTTGCTAAAGTTGAATGAATACTAATTGTTCATCGAAACATAATGGTCTCACTTTATGTGAAGTGTGCATATGAAACGGCATGAACATGCCATAACGGTATTTATATGTACATGCGTAATCGCAAGGTACTATGCATTTTTTTAGAAATAATTTCCTGTAAATTATATATTGAGAATTTTCCTGCATCAGTATTCTACATACTGTACGACAAGTATTTTCACATCAAAGCATGGAATTTGTATAGCGTTCGACATTCTCGTAAAATCAGAGGATATCATTAGATGGGATTAGGGATAAGTAGATTCAGGACAATTTTCAGTGTAAGATTTACAAGACATTTTTACAGAAAAAATAGATAGCCCAGACCGAGATTCAAAGCCGAGACCTTCCGATTATGCATCGGGTGCGGGCTGCATATATATTATTTATTCAGTATGACTGGTTTACTTCCGATGAAGCCATGGGATAACACAATAGTTTGTACAAAGTTTAATGGTTCGAAGGGTGAATCACGGTGCTGATGAAATCGAGGTTCTACATCTTATGTTCATCTTATGTTATATGTTGCCAGCATAAAGTCATTTTCGAGCATGACAACAATAATATCGATGTCGCTCTAATGATGTCCCTTGACAAGACAAATTCATATTATTATGACGAATTCGTATTTTACAATGACAACGATAATATGAACAACGATTGAGGTGTATAGCGAACGTTGTGAGAGTCATATTTGATTCTCACTTTTCTGTCAGTGAGGAAATATCCTTTATCGAGTTGAAATCGTTGTCCCTGTTAATAGCTACCGTTATTGGCAACGGTTTATCCAGATAATCAATGTGTAGATGTCTTGGTTATATTAAGTCAATGCCAAAGTGTCTATCCGAGGGCAAACCGACCGTATGTACAACGCTTCGAATCGATTACAATAGTTTTTTGTTGCAGCTATTCACTGAATTGGACGCAAGTGTCGGCAGGAGGAAATTGGGCGACGACGACACTGTCATTTTTTTAACCCTGGCAATTCCTCAAAATTGCTATTTTAAAAATCGTCCACACGAACCCTTACAGCAGTTTCGGAGACATTGAACTGATTTTGGGAGTACCATGCAACACGGTGCATCGAATGTTGAGGTCTGTCAGGAATCATCCCTACTATATCATACTGATGCAAGGATTATCTCCTCAACATATAGAAAACCGCATCAATTGCTGCCGCTAAGGTTTAGATAGATTGACCGAAGGCTCAGTTTTCTTTCGATGTATCACACCTACTGATGAAGCAACGTTTCATAGTGCTGGGTCCTTGAATGACATAGTTAACACTATTGATCGCCTGAAACTCCTCTTTGGGCCCAAAACATTGATGATCACTACCATCGGAGGAGAGTGAACGTGTCGTGTGCTGTTATTCGTAGTCAAGTAATTCGGCCCCACTTCTTGGATGGGAGTATCAATAGCTTCAGTTTATTGCTGCAGAATAGATCACCCGTTTTTTAAAAAACTATGTGAATAAATAAACATCTAAATTTCAATAGTGTGACTGGTTTCAGTTAGACGACGCACTACCGCAATTCAGTCAATCTGTGGGGGTTGTCGACATTAATTTTCCTTATCGTTAAATTGGTGGAGGTAATTTTGTGCGGTTGCCACCTTAATCCCCGTATTTCACACCGCTCGATTCTGATGCGTGGGTTTACATGCAAGCTGTTGTATACACTAATCATTCGACGACCCATACGAATTTACAATGGACGGTCCGCTACCGCGAACATTTGACTACAAGGGCATCGGTCTGTAGTTCACAGTTTTAGACATCGTATAGAAGACGATGGAAGAATTGTCCCGTGTTGCCAATGGCAATAATATTGAACATCTCCTGCAATGGTTGTTTGCATCGCCATGAACATTACATAGATAGTGTGATATAGAGACCAAAAGGTGTTAGGGAGAATAAATAAAGATATTTCGACCTTATTTCATTTTTGGCAAATATTATGTTGTGAATCGATTACGTCATGATAAAATATGGTACCGTTGATTCCATCTTGTCAAGAGGCATAATTTCATGAAACAATAGAAAATAGAGTACGTAGAAACTACCCACAGTAGAAGTAAAACTTCGGCATTGTGGAATGCAAATGACTCTAATATACACTCTCCAAAAAAGTACTGCCTGTGAGTATAGGGTATTAAGGGGTGGACAAAAAACATTTTGAGCCTGTACAAGAATATTTTGCGCGGAAGAGAAATTTGTCACATGTTCGAAGTACTATAAGTACTGGATGAAAGTGGTTGTCTTGAATTTCGAAGTTACTGGAACTAAGTGCCAATTTTAATGATGACAAGGGCAGGACACTTGTAGTACTATACAGAGAAAAATGCTCCAGTTTAACCACAAATTTAAATGCAACTTGTTTTCCGTGTTTTGAGTTTTATCAATTGAGAGAGCAGTCGCTTTGATGAAAGAGGATAATAAAGGGAGATGTGGTCTTTCCATTGACAGGTTTCGATTGAGAAGAAATTTTCTTGTACGAAGAAGATTTATTCATGTGAAGGGGATCTAAATTTTACATTAATTATTTTCAACTCCAAATTTTGAATTACTAATCTTGAATCAAAATTGCGAACTTCAAATTTTGGTACCAGGTCAAGAAATCACATGCAAGAATAATAAGAGTCAAAAAATACAGGCAATAAACAGGCCAAAAAAACCCATGCCAAAAAAATGCACAGCAATAATGACATAATCCCAGAAAGCACAAATAAAAAAAACACAATCATTAAAAAAAAAACATCAGAAAAAATATAATTAATACGCTGTAAATTTTATTTTATTTTATTTATTAATTATTTTGATAAACAATGCAAATATATTAGTTTTTTCACCTCTACTTAATTCCAAACTGTTGTAAAAATGGTTGCCGTTAGAAGGGCGACGTGGCTCAATATTGACAGATAATTGAAATGGAAATCAGTATGTATTCGGATAGCCCAGGTGGGGAGAGCACCCGACCGGTAATCGGAAGGTCCAGAGTTCGATTCCCGGTCCGAAAATATCTAAATTTTTTCTTCACTTATTTGTGGACTAGAAATATTGAGAATGAATTCCCACCTATCTAAAATCGTTTCCCTCCATTAATCCCACTGTCCTACCATACAAATTTGGAACGGATTCCCTCTACCTATTTCCAAACTGTTGTTTTCCTCGTTGTCTCGATTCTACGTTTAATTCCCGTTTTTATTTATTTTTATACCTGCCAGGTTTTTTGTGATTTTGAGGCTTTTTTTGGGTGTGTTTGTTGCTTTTTTGTTTTGTATTTTTTTTCTGTGTTGCTTGACTAGTGTTTTTTTGCCGTGTGATTTCGTGACATGGAACCCAAATTTTTACGTCTAAACGCAGAATTTCTAATTTTTGGCTCAAAATGTCTTACTTCGAATTTTACATTGAACAGTGAACAACCTGCACACCAAAACATTCTCTTCTAATAATAGAATCTGCAATAAAATTGGAATCTTGCAGAAAATAATTTCTGTACTTGCAAAAAATAGTCATGGTACTTGCGGAATCAACTTACTTCCACTTGGTAGGTTCCACAAGGCGCTCAAATGACCGGTGATCAATATTTTTCCAACGTTTCACGACTAACTTGCCCCAAATGACATTTAGTACAGGCAACCAGCACATTTTTTTGTCTAAATTTTACGTTAATAACTAAGACACCAACCAAACTGTTCCACTCATGCCGTCATTTAACAGTCGCTCATGAGACGGCGTGTCGTTGCTCAGCGTTTAACTAAAAAAAAATTATTATCGACACCGAGTTCCGCCCTTCGAAATATTCTACTCTTCTACCCACTATTTTGTTGTCTCTTGCCTCCATCTAAAGTCAATTAGTATTACTGTTTTGAATGAGACACACTGTATACATATATATATATATATATATATATATATATATATATATACATATATAAGAATGATAAGGGTTTCATTTTACCGTCGTACAATTCCTTTTCGGTGAATAATTATAAAGAGCACACTGCAAGTGGTTTAAAGCATTATTAGACGCGGAAGTTCGTCATTCATAAATACAATTGTCGAAGAGAGTTGATTGAGATACAAAGAGTTTTTCCTTTTAAGTGTATATTGTAGAATTATAATACAAGAGGCGCTATGAAGGCCTTGGTGGATATGAAATTTTGTATAAAAATCGACCAATACTCAGCATATATTTAAATTATGGTGGCCACAATGAATGATGAGAGGAGTTGTAATTAGTTATTTCATAATGTTGAATTGATTATTATTAATTCGAAAGAGATAACGAGAAAAATTCAAAGAAACGGGGAAACAGATGAAAGCCGAACCTTCCGTTAATTGCGATCATGGAATTTATTCAACAACTACATTCTACAAGCTTTATTTTGAACACTGAATCTTATTTCTTCAGCCAACTTATTAGTACCACCAATGCACGTTATATATAATGTTTAAATAAAGCTGGAAACTATTTATCTATGCGTTAAAGCCATCCGCTTTAACTTCACGTAGATGCGCTTCAGAATCGAAATTGTAAATCAGAAAGTTCCCATCCTTCAACATAGAAATCACACCTTTTTCCTTCCTTCTGGAAAGTGCCACTTTCCGGCTGATGCGTGAGAGGAATTTGTAGCGTTCTGGCTAAATCGTGCAGAAAAATAGTATACACACCTTCGCCATAAAAAAAAAGCGTCGTATCACATGTTTGTCAACCTCGGCTTCGCCTGGGCCAATAATTTCATGTGATCTGAGACATTTACTTTTTTATTGGTCGAGGTATGTAATATACAACTGTAATCTGCAGCTCAGACATTTTAGATTTCTTAAAAATCAAACAATTATATTGTAGAAATTGTAATATCTGTTGCCAGTAAACAGATTGATAACCCTTGCGTATTTCGTTTTTTTCGAGAATTGGAACTATGCAGGCGAGAATTTCTTATACTCCAAACGTTTTGTGATACTGTTGAATATGAAGAAAAGTGATAGAGACAATTAGAAAAGAAAAAGGAGAGAATTAAAAGCAATGCAGGGAAATGACTAAAGAGTTTCTACATCCTAAAAGTAGAACAAAATAAACAAGTAGTTGAAAAGAAAGAGAAGATTTGTACATCCTTATCGGTTTTAGCTTTCTTCATGTCATACATTGCATATACGCAACGAGGTGCAATGAGAGTCTACAAATGTATTACAAACTTTTGCGATGAATTCGATATGTACAATTTTTCGACTGAAGAATTAATACATAACGAAAAGACATGTTGTAAATATAAAAAACAAAATTACAGAGGGAGAAAATGTTTCCGTTAAAAAAAAGCAAATTTAACACAAATGGTGGGATAAAACTACCGTTGTTATCAATTGCAAGTATTAAGGTTGTGAGTATAATTATTAAGACAAAATATAACAATAATACAATAAAAAGACATAGAAATTAAGGGCGTTCGATACGCAATTGAATTTGGAATGAGATAAATTTATTATTATATAAATACACTTATAGTCGAGGGACATATCGAACGTTTTCAATTCTACCAAAATATGGGAGTCCTCTAACTCGGCTATCAGGCAGGAATAAAATATTGTAGCACTATAAGCGATGGATCGAAATCAGTGGAGTAGTTATAAAATAGCACATCATAAGGTTACAAAATTGTTTCCTAATAATCACATGAATTCGTAAATGCCTTCCTCACCGTCTGACATACGATATTTTTTGTCAATGAAGCCGACTAAGAACTCCATCCGAAATAGAGATAGAATCGTGAGTTATTGGGTCTAACGAAGAAAACTATAATTTTGTCACTCCTATGCCCTCACGGAGGCATAATCGGTATATTGACGGGTCTGTATAAATATATTTTCTGCAGCTAACGTCCATTACCTTTTCAAAAGTTCTCTTGTAGAGCCTTCTTTACTACAAAGATGGTTCTTACGTGAATCAACGTCTGGTATTAATCTTATGTTTTTTATGACTTCTTCACTGAATGCAATGACAAAGTCATACATACCCATACAGACACTCTTTAATAAGGTTGTGATAAGGTTGTGAAATATATATTTAATTCTTAGCCGTGCTTTGAATGACACGAGAAAGGTTTTCAATTAAAAATAATGAAAAAACAAAAAAAAACAGAGATTACAATTTACTGATAATGTACATAACAAAATTAGGAGCCAAGAAAGAAAAACAGCTGTCCAGTCGATAGTACAAACTTTCTCGTTCTCAAGCTAGTAGAATCAAGGATAGAATAGAGAATGCGATGTGGAGGGGTTAATGTTCGATCGGACGGGAGAGAAACAACAAACGTGTAATTGTAAATGCCGATGATTGTAAAGAAAAAGTTTGATATCTATAAATTTTTTCTCTCGGTAGAGTTTGAGGTGTATGGAGCAACAACCCACTGTTTCATCGAATGATAAACTGTAGAGCTTTCTCCGTAAATAAAATTTTGGGCGTACATGTAAATGCAATGGAAGCGATATATTTACTGGGGGATTATGAAAATTAATTACCTTTTCCAATCAGTGATAATTTTCAGAATATTACTATGACGAACAGGGTATACATCGCATAAAAACATGTCTCAATGAATGGCTCTCTCAAAAAGCGAATACTTGTCTAACCATGAACATTAATTCAACGAGATGTGCAACATTAACAAGGTGGAGGGTCTGGGTTCAATTCCGAACGAGTTCTCCTAATAGCTATCCATACAAAGCTATAAAAATCAGTTATTAATAAGTATCCGTTACGCTTGATAATAAAACTGTCCTATACAAGAGTGGATAATTCACTTGGCTATTCATTTTGGTCCTTTGAAATGTCTTATTTTCTTCGATTGAACTGCAAAAATGCTCCGTTCATAGGCAATCCTTGCAAAACTGACCATCGCCCACTACGTATTAAGTAGCGTTTCGAGAGAAAGGGAATACTACTTTCGTATATATAATGGCGTTCCGAGGGAACGGAAATATTACTTTCGTGTACTGTTTTTTAATGATTTCGTGCCCGGTATTTGACATCGTATGCTTTCCAGTAGTTAAGTAATACGGGTTCTGGTCCAACGTTTTATCCAAGAGTTACCCCTCGTGAGTTAAGGGTTAATTAGTTAATCAGGGTAGTTCGAGGTGTGATTAGCGGGTCGCGGTTTAATTCGCGGTGCGATTAAATTAATTCGCGTTTTTTCCTATTGTGAGGAGGTGCAGTATAGGAGTGTCAAGGGTTAATGCGCGGCCCGATTGAATTAATTCGCGGTTCGATTAAATTAATTCGTGGTTTTCCTATTTTGAGGCGGTGCAGTATGGGAGGTTCGTTGTTTAATGCGCGGCCCGATTAATTCGCGGTTTGATTAATTAACGGCTCGCCATTTGCGGGTTTGGCTCGAAAACGTCCCCAGAGGGTCTGCCGCGAGTGGGTGAGTGGGAGGGGGGGGGTGGGAGGAAAGGGTTAATTAGTGGCCCAGTTAATCAGCGGTAACGTCAATTAGTGGCTCAGTTAATTAGCGGTTTGGTTAATAAGTGGCTCGGTTAATTAGCGGTTCGGTTCATTAGCGCTTTTGGCTTGAAGACGTGGTTAGAGGGTCTGCCGCAAGTGGGCGGGTGGGAGGAAAGGGTTAATTAGCGGCTCTGTTAATTAGCTGTTGGACGAAGTAACGATTTTGGTTCCAAGACGTGGTTAGAGGGTCTACCGCGAGTGGGTGGGTGGGCGAAAAGGGTTAATTAGCTGGTCGGTTAATTAGCGGTTTGACTAATTAAGGGTTCTTCTTTCAAAGACCTTCTACGTGGGGTCTTTTTTCAAGCGATAACATTGTCCAGACAAGTCTGAACTTGTCATTTCCGGTACTGTTGAGTGTTCCAGCCTCCCTTGTTGATAACGATATCAATATGTAAATATTAGTGTTAGATTGACCGAGGGAGACGTTTCTTTCAAACGATAACAATGTCCAGACAGGTATGAACTTATCATTTCCAGTTTTCATATCCCCCCGCCCCCCCCCCCCTCAACCAGGATTCCATGGTGAGTATTCTCCGCAATCATCATCTGTTGAAGAAACTAACAATGCATTTGTAATGTCCAAATAGTCTTAAATAAATTTCGTTAAAATATTCATTCGTTAAAATTTCTCTGAATATTATTTCTGTTAAACCGACTCTCAAGCGACACAGGAACCAAGGAATGCACAGAATATGCATTTCTTACTGGCCACCTGCAAACCGAAATCGCAG
>JAPYZN010002968.1:0-10512 GCA_030522865.1 Psyttalia lounsburyi | reverse complement strand
CCCAAATACATTTCAAAATTTCGCGGGTGATTAGGAGAATATAATAATAAAGGAGGTGGCCCGTGAATTGAGAATTTTCAGCCCCAAATACATTTCAAAATTTCGCGGGTGATTAGGAGAATATAATGATAATGGAGGTGGCTTGGAAATTTAGAATATTCGGCCCCAATAGTATTACAAAATCACGGATGATGATTAGGAGAATATAATAATAAAGGAGGTATCCCGTGAATTTAGAATTTTCGGCCCCAAATAGCGTCGCAAAACCTCGATGATGATTAGGAGAATATAATAATAAAGTAGGTGGCACAAGATTTTCAAAACATCAGTGAATGAGGGGATAGTAAATACCGTCCAAATACTCTCGACGACGTTCCAAATAAACAGGGTAATATAAACACTGAGGAGTGTCGATGGCACGCGACCATTGTATTCCCCAAATTTCGAGTAACCTCCTTGGACTTTATAATTGCCTGATACCTCTTATCCAGAGCGATTTCTTATTTTCACGATAAATGTGCATAAATGTGCATTTATCCAGTCATTCATTCAATCTCAAACAATAATAATGACAATAATTTTATTATATATTATTATTATAACCCCAAAAAATCTCCAGACTCTCCAGCAGATTGAAGTCTACCTTTTTTTCCCCAATTGAGTTGGATTTTTTTTGCTCAACTCTTGATGGACACTTCACCAGGTAGATAATTAACGTCTGAATGTCATCCTCCAGATCCTGATGCTCCATCTCGCAAGACTCCTACCTACCGTGAGTGGCATCACTGGCTAGTGGGGAATATCCCCGAGAACAAAGTGACAGATGGTGAAGTTCTCTCCGACTACATTGGCGCAGGCCCCCCGAAGGACACTGGCCTCCATCGCTACGTCTTCCTCGTGTACAAGCAGCCAGGAAAGCTGACATTCAGCGAGAAACGTCTGACAAACACCAGTGGAGATGGTCGTGGCAAATTTTCCATCAAGAAATTCGCGGAGAAGTACAACTTGGGACAGCCTATTGCTGGAAACATGTACCAAGCAGCCTGGGACGACTACGTACCAATCCTCTACAAACAGCTGGGGGAGTGAATGTCGACTGATTTTTGTGGGTCTTCCTGACTGACAAGCATTGTAATTGTATTTTTCAATATCTCCCATTGATAATAAAATGATTAAAACAAGTACAGGCGTTTTTTTATTGCACCACTCCTGACAGATCGCCATTTTTTTTTCTCAAGATGGCGGACAAGCCCCCTGAGTAGAACGACAAGACGAGAGGATAGCTTATCCAAGATATGAGATGTTTCCAATGAAATGAGTATCAAACCGACTGAAAACTAGCCCCGGGCGTCCTTGTGTATCTCACCAGCATTCCGCCAAGAGACCGGCAATATAAGAGCCTCCGTTCCCCGTCGACCCCGTTAGTTGAACATCGCGTGCACACCTGAACAGTCGCTATGCAGCCGTCCACCGGTAAATAAAAAATACCAAGCCAACCCCCAGAAGAAAAGCCATTTCCCCACCACGTAAATAACTAACAACTTCATGTATTCTCCAGTTATCCTCCTCTGCACTCTGGGAATTGCTTTTGCGAACGTGAAATCGGATTTCGAGGCGTCGAAAATTGTCCCTGACATTATAGACAGTGCGCCGTTAAAGAAAATTGAGGTGAAATAATTTTTCCTTATTCTTTTTACCCCACGACTCGAGGACTACAGGAATTTTCCTCTGCTTAGATCAAGTACGGAGACAAGGAAGTCAATCTTGGTAACGAGTTTACACCGACTGAGACTAAAAACATTCCAGAGGTTCATTATGATCACGAAGGAGGAGTGCTTTACACGCTTGTTATGACTGGTAAATAATTAAATTAACAGATCTCATTATTTAATAACGTCAATAGTCTTTATTGATTCAGAGAATAATGTCAATTATTTGGAGACACTGCTGGAGGGCAATCACTTTCCAACTGTCACATCCAACTTTCATCTGAAATTCCAATTGGTCAGGTTATCTAGAGACCTTTCATTCTCCCCAAAATAATCTCTGACACCTTCTGCCTTAATTCTCCTGTCACACTAGCTTGAGAGTCCTAGAAAAAAAAAATGACAATTGTAAACAGAGAAAATGTTTCCACTCCCGCATTGTCAACATCGCGTTATGTCGGGATAGCAGTTCTCGTTATATAATTCGTCACGTGATCAGCAGGAGACTTTCACCATCTGAAAACAGGTTTTCCATTCGGAATAATTCCCCCACAAAACCCGCCTCACCTGGACAATTCCCCGAGTCCAGCGATCAACTCATTTCTTTTTTTCCCAACTGCCAAGGCCACCAGTTAACCTATAATTAATGTCCCCCAGATCCTGACATCCCAGTGCGCGGCTACAACCGCGAATGGCAGCACTGGGTAGTTGGCAACATCCCCGAGGACAAAGTGGCCAAGGGTGAGGTGCTGACTGAGTACGTGGGGCCAGCGCCTCCAAAGGGCTCGGGCAAGCACAGATACGTGTTCCTGCTGTACAAGCAGAATCAGGGATCGATAACATTCGACGAGAGGAGAATTGGTAACCGTGACAAAAGACGAAACAGATTCTCAGTTAAAAAACTCGCTGAGAAGTACAATCTCGAGGGCCCACTCGCTGGAAACTACCTCAAGGCTGAATACGACGACTACGTTCCTGTTATTCATAAACAAATAGGGAATTGAAGGTTAATTAATCCGGGTATTGGTGTCGTTCAGACAACAAAAATACAATTGACACGAACAATTGGAAGATCAACATCTCCCGACCCTTGCACTTCAGCTGTTCATCAACGCATCAATTGAGATAATTAAAAATGTGATTGTATTATTATGGATTTACCAATAAAATCTGAGGAACATTGTTTTTTATTTCGATAGAAAATCATTTGCTGACGTTACAACATCGTCCTTTGGTATGGCAACGTGTATACACTAGACGATTAATTAATTAATTAATTAATATACAATACCTATTCGTCGCAATTGTCACCATCCACCACTATCAACAACAGCTTAACTATACTTACGCGTAATAAGCGAAATTCATTGCTTCATTCGGCAAAATTGAACTCATTACTCCCCCCGGGAGTAACGATGTTCATTAAAAAACAAACATTCACTGGCAATAAATAAATAAATAACGATAGATTGTTAAGTGTTGCAGCTAGATGTGTCCTCGCCCCGCAAGGCGAATTGTCCGTGGACTCTGTGCGCACTAGTGCCTTCGTTATTCCAGCAATTGAACCAATTATATAAAAATAACAAATCAATCACGTAAATGGTAAAATGAGTAACCCGGAAATGATAAAAACTCTTGTTATTTAAAATCACATTCATACGGAAATGAATCACGCGTGAGAAAAACCAACAGAATTATCTTTGAACTTCTGTTGAATTCATTTGTTTTCCCACGCGTCTCGTTATTTTAACAACATTTACGGCTCAATTAGGCATGACTAGAGTGTCGTGTACGCGTCGTTGAAATAAAAAGTCGTTAGCTCATCTTAGTCTAGTGATAAAAAATAAATTAAGGCCTGGAATGTTACCTACGTACCGCATCATCTGGACTTAATTATGAGCATTCTCTTTTCATTATAAATTCAGGTAAATTTTGACATTTATCGCAAGGCGATACTGCGGGACAAAATGTTTAAATAATTTGTTGCGAAGAGATGAGAAAGTGGGACGTAGATAACGCTCCAGAAGGCAGTCCACCCGGGCCTTAAATCACTCGACAGTCTCGACGATCGAGAGATGAAATGACAGAAATTATGATAACAAAATTTCGCCGAACTTCACGAGATTCGTTGAGCGTGTGCGTTATGCGATCACCCCCTGGGGGCAATCATATCACTATTACCTCTTTGCGAATAGATAATGGCTTTCAGACGTCATTAATACGAAGTGTAAAATTGATACGTATTCGATTAGAATGACGTGTTGGCTGAGCTACCACTCCGCAACGCATCACTCATGATTAAATCCAGTGGCGAGGTGCTAAGAAATCAACGATTCCCTCAAAGAAGTCCAAAAAAACAATTTGACATCCGCGAGATGTCAATTGAGACGATTTAACTGGCGATACTCACGTCTCATTGAAATCTTCGGGTCTCAGATTGATCTTTTATCACTCAACGACTGCTCCTCGCCACTGGACTTTCATTTGAGATTTTAGGCAGGAACGTAGCCCTCGGTTACCTCCAACTGGACCACTCGATCCTGGAGTCTGTGGTTTTTATTTCAAGGCAATACGAGATCAGGATTGACGGTGATGTTCCAGCAGAGCTCGTGATCCCTGGTGTCACCCCAGCCACCATTACCCCTCCGCAATTTCGTCTTCTTGGCGATACTTGCTATTGTCAGTGTCAACTGGGACGGGAACAGGTGCGCCCTGGCTGACTTGAGGACATTCTGGACTTTAGCAATCACAGCTGTTGACTCGCAGTTGTTGGTTTTATGGTGAACGCCACTGAAAGTAAAATGAACATCCTTTATTTTTGTGTCAATAGTTTGGTGGCGTAAAAATTGTCATGAAGAGAAAAAAAACAATTGAAAGCCCCCAGGCGTACAAGAGGAGTTTTCATTCGTCAACGAGTCCAAATGCCACTCGTTAATTAATCCAACGGATTGGACAGGACAGAGGAAGAGGGAGGATCAACAGATTGATGACTCAGGGTCGTATCTAGCAATTTATCCCACCAAAAAATTCTCACATTACCATTCGCCAATATGAAACACCCGGGGTGCACGCATCATCATGGTAACGAGGCCGGAATCAACTCTGGGCGCAGCCCCAGCACCCCTGCTAGGTGGAAGACACGTCTGTGCAACATGCTGAAGACTCCAGTCCCAATTATAATCATCGTACGAGCAAAATTGCGATGCGCACTTGCGCAATTTGTTCCACGTAATGCGGTTGAAAGCCATTCCCATATTATGTTTACTGGATATCCAAGGTATCACCTCGGCCTGCATTCAAAGAAAATCCCATCAGTCTCTCTCGTGCTCCACTCGACCAATGCTTCTGATGATTATTCACTTGTCCATTAAAAATTGATAAAATGGAAACGAAGGGACAATCGCTCACGAAATCCTGGGGAATCTCCAGCCACCCAGACAATGGATTTTCCAAAAAGAAAATGGCGCATGAAAAAATTTATTTGATGTAATGAAATCCTTTTTTCCTGGATCCACTATCTTTTGGAGCGTTCCCTAGATTCCATTCTATTATTCTGACGTTCATCTGCAGTACAAAATCGTCAGATAATTTGTTGACAGAAGATAATAAAATGGAAGCTAGACAACAGTCCAGAGGATGTTGAGGTGGGAAAAGAAATCAAATGACGATCTTTATTCGATTGAAATAGGCCACTTGTCTGGGTGTCATTAGCCCCTCCATTAAAAACATACAATGGAATATATAAAAACAATTGTTCAAGTGCGAGAGACACTTCATGGTCTGTGCATTTGATTCATTTATGCAGCAAGGTCACTCTCGAAATGCTGAACAACAAGATAAAAAAATGTAATGGATGACCTCGCGGCACTGCGAAATCTTGGAATCTAAAATGAAGGAAGTGGTCATGCATAATGATCCTAGCAGGCTCAGTGTGGATATGCAGGGAAAAATGTGTAGGCACGAATTATAATGTGCGTTCACGACGTTCAACTACACGTTATTAACGTTTACGACATGATTCAGGCAAGTTAGAGATAGGCATGCGGTTCATAAGGTAGTTCAATTGGAATTCTGATTGCCCCTAATGCGGCAGAAAAATCATGATGACACTGGTAGGAACTGGGCACATCATGCGTCCCCCCCTCCCTCGTCAAGATCGCGAAAGGAATTGAGTACCGAAGCTCAGTGTTCCCTGAATATCCGGCAATCAGTGGCAACTACTGACATTTAGCTAGAGATCTTTTTTGCAGAGCGAGCCGAGAGCTACAAAAATGATACTGGTCAAAATTTTCTCATCTCCCTTGCATTCGGAGATATCACACTTCCTGACGGAACTTTTGTTCACCAGTTCCAAAAGCGAACGTTGAATCCCATTTTTACCCCACAAAAATTGACGACTTTCCAGGGAAACTCTGGCTCACGAGACAAAAAAAATCCATAGCACACGATAACCCCCCATCAATTACCCAGAGGGTAATTGAACTCGCGATATCTCCACAATAAATTCGCAATGTTTACACAGGATAGTGAGGAAGGGGGGGTGGAGGTATGTTCAGCGATAAATCAATGATAGACCTTCTGGTAATGGCTGTAGAGAGTCGGTAAGAGCTGATAAGCCCATGCGGGTGATGGTTGAATTGACTTGGTACTATGATAAAATGGAGTTGAGCCAGTGCGACGAGTCTCGGGCGATGGTTTCCCCTGATGATGATTGTCTGGTTGGAACAGCTGATGCTGCTGATAAATGTGTTGACGCTGTTCACGTCTGTCTAGGCCGCGCAGCAGTTCCTTTTGTAGGACAGCATTCACACCGAGATACTGAGGGTTTCACACATTGAGAGTCTGCCCTCCTGTTCCGTTGTCCTCATGCCCCGAAAAAAAAATCCGCGCCCTCGATTGTCAATTACCGACAAAAAAAACCCTCGGACTGGGCAATTTAATTTGCGACCAACGTCAGACACCTCCCCATTAAAATCAGCTGACAAGCACTCGGAGTGATTTAATAAATGACTTGATAATGAGTTAATAATGAATTAATAATGAATCATTGGGCCAAGATTTCGCGGTAGGTGCCAACAACTCCTAATGGTGAATTTACTCAACGCGTGATTAATTGGCAAATCGATTATTGATTAATTGACTATTGGCCAGTGGCTGACTAGTCTTACCTTTCGACTGTAGTCAGCGTAGTAATTGTAAGTCTTGAGGTAAGTCCCCAGGGAGAGTACATTGCAGCGCTCGCAGGCGTGTTTGCACGTGTGCTCCATGAGCCTCAGTACGTGGAGAAAATCCTCAGCTACATAGTGATCCTCCTCCAGAAATAGCACCATACCCGTGTGATTTCGCGTCACCGTGAGCTGATCGAAGACACGATTCGCCTTCCACCACCAGTGGTGCTTAGTCTGGGTGAACTTAGCCTCCCGATAATGACCGTAGAGATCTGGATGCTGAGCGTTTATGCATTTTAAGGCCAGGGCTCTGAAAAATACATTTTTTAACGTAATTAAAACTCTTGTTTAAAAAATAATTATCATTCGCCTCGTTATTACGATTTTTGAGGCTAAAATCGGAGATTTTATTTTCATTAAATCATTTGGAATGTTATCTACGCTCAACAAATTATCTCAGCATTTTATTTTGCAGTATCGGTTGGGACAATTTGGTTGACAGCAAAAAAAAAACTACTTAACATTCTCTAGTGAAAATAAATGAGCCCAAGAGTAAAGCGAACTTCTGGACTCTGGGGGGACAATAACAATAAATAATCACTTGTGAAGGTGAAATAAATAATTCTCACTGCTGTTTATTGGTGTTGCGAGGGCAGTCGTTAGGATCCTCACCGGGAAAACTCTTGGGATGTGTCTGTATACTGTGCGGATAAAATATCTGCATGACCCGGCAGAAATCCACACTCTGGATGAGGTAGTTAATGTCGGGATGCCAAACATCGTGACTGAATACCAAGAGCGCCTGCTCAATGCCCCGGGCTTGAGCTAATGATACAATGAGATGTCTCAGGTACGTCAATCTAGAGTGTACCTGGATGACAATCACCGGTGCATCAGGCGCCAGGGGACCAAATGCATCGTCGTTATAAATTTTTTGCTCTGCATTGACCCTCTCGATGTTGCGTTGAATCTCGATTATATCGAGCTCCGGGAGGCTACCGAGGGTTCCATTGGGCCCTTGATGCAGTGAACTATTGCGTCTGTCTTTTAAGAATCTGGAGGATCGAGAGGACGGATTAATTATCAGACAGGCGTAAAGAAAAATCGACACAAAAATATCAAAAATTTTCCAAAAAATTCCACCGAAGCGATAAAATAAATTGAGCCGATTGTGACCGGCCACTAATCACTGGATACCTCGGAATCCGCGGGAGATAGCAAAATTTATATCACGACCTTTTTTGTGGAGGAGATTGAGATCTCCAATAAAGTTGGAATACAAATTTTCCTATCTCCCGCCGTTTCGGAGATATTTCCCGAAAACTCGTCGACGAGTGGACCAGCTTTACAGCTTTGTTTGGTGGAATTCACTGCAATTGTTTATTTTAAATTGAAATAATTTATTCATTGACTCTACCTGTGTAATTCTTGAGGCACAAGGGAAAACAATGTTTCATTAGCCGATGACTGGGCTGGAAAATTCCTACCGGTGAGACTGATAACGTGAAGCTGGAGCCACAGGAACGTTGCGAGGAAGACGAATGCCAGTGTCCGGATAATAGTACTCCGCCCCGTTCTCGCACCTCCGACCGCCGAGGCCCCTGATTTAAATTCCAATACTTTGAGACACTTCGTATGCCAGTCCAATCGCAGACTAATTGCCTATCCTACCCTACGAAGCGATTGCCGGACTATTTTCTCGTGTACTAAGAGCTAAAGCAATCGCGCATAATCGCTATATTCCATGGAGAGAAATTAATTACAAAATTCTACCCCTGAATTCTGGAGATTGAAGAATTCTTTGCGAATTCACTGCTCACTCTACGCTAATTCTCTACGGCCTTCTTAATTAATTTTTCTTTTTTGCTCTAATTTTTTGTAAAACATTAGAAATTTTTCAAGCGCTTTTGAGAAATAAAAATCACTCACTTCTCTCGCTATTTTTTTTAATTCGTGCCCAGTAATTTTTTAAGAAACCAAATTGTCCCGAATTTGTTAGCCAAACTAATCAAACTATCACTGGAATTTAGGGATAAAATTTAACCGGAAGTTTCTCTCCGAGAATTGAAATAAAGAGCGTCCACTTGTTATCTACATTTTTTTTTCGGTGATTATTACCTCGCGTATATCCGGCTTTTTTTCTCGTGTACACGGAGGAGACTGAGTATGGCTTTACGAGTCCACGTTCGACATCGGACGCGCTCGTTTTTCCTAAAGAGAGCCCATCAAAAAAGAGAAAAAAAAAGGGGGGAAAAAAAAATAAATTCGTTGGCTGAACTGTTCAAGGGAAGTTCGGGGAGGAGTAATTGAATAAAAAAAAATTCAAGAATGGCCTAAAAATACTCGAGAAATATGAGATAATAATAGAACTTGCCTCTCATACTGACATCCCTGGTCGGCGATTCTGGAACAAACGAGAATAAAAAAAATTTGTATTAAAAAAATCATAAATCAATCGAGTGAGTGTGTCGGTGGGTGGGAGTGAAATATATCACCAGGGGAATACGTCTCGGTATTCGCCAAATATTAGACTCGACGTTTGCGAGGCCGATCGAATGCCAGAGGAATTGATCCACATTGAGGGTAGAGTAATAAAGTGTTCCCGGAATTTAGCGCCGAGGCAGTAAATAAAATGAGGGGGGAAAAAAAAGAAATCGCGTAAATTCGCACTCAAGTGTGAAGGCGTTATTCTTTCGCCAGTGTTACTTGCCCACCACAACTCCACCAACTCCAGTTTATATTGTCATCTGCGATAAATATATACCCCCCTGGCTTGGACGGAAATTATCCTCATTTTTCTCTGTGGCAAGCAAAGATATATTTTTTTTTCCACGTCACGTTCATTTGCACTCTGCGACTGCATTTTAAATTGCACCTCAAATTGCGATGATGATTCTTTTTTTTTTCTCTCTGTACCTCAACTGTAACAGCACTCGAGCCGTGCCCCACGTCGTGAGTGACAATTAAAATTAATCCAGGGAATGAGGAGACAATAATTGACCATAAATTTCGATTCCAGCCGAGAAAAATGGCAAATTCTGAGCGAGAAAGCCGGGGAATAATCGCTCCCCCCAACAATTAAACTCCACTCCCCATTCCCTATCTCCCCCTGTATACCACAAAACCAACAAAAAAAAAATAACGTCTCTCATTCAATGAGATCACTTGTTGTAACTAAAAAAAAACATCTGATGGGAAATGAACCGCAGGATAATTTTAATGAGACGATACCAGTATTTCTCGTGAACTAAAAAAATTAAATAAAATAAATAAATTGAGGGGATAAAAAATTCTGATAGTTTTCTCGCTCTATTGTTCACCTTTTGAAGACTATAAATTATAAAAAATAGATTTGAATAAGAATTTTTGGACGCGCGGCGAATTTTTGTCGAGGATTAATTAAAAAAATCCTCCCGGCGCATTAAAAAATAAACGACGAGGAGAATTAAAAAGCAGCCGGTACTCATTGTCACTATTTATTGAATCCAGGCGGGCTGTCTTCCTCGTTTGCCTCACGAGCTCGTTTATCTCTGACTGTCATTAAACAGCTGCATTTATCCAGTCAACAGAGATATTATTATTTTATTGTCTGTTGGATTGGGCGAGGCTGATATATCGAGTCTCGAAAGAAGCCCGCA